>ML776765.1:92053-126564 GCA_009831015.1 Picea engelmannii | reverse complement strand
AGTCTAAAGATAGGAGTGTTAAGCCTGCTCCCCCACAGAAGAAGTTGAACGCTAGGAAAAAGAGGGTTAAAACCCCGACCAAAGTCTGTGCTAAACCTAAGAACATACCCGATAGCACAATTGAAGCCAGTACTGGAGACCCTAATTCAGAACATTCATCTGATGCTCATGGGTCTGATGGAGTGGAAACCAATAATGAAACTGTGAAGAATACTACTCCTACAGAGGCACATGTTGAAACCCCGAGCTTTTCCCTAGCTGCTGGGAACATAATTGACGTGGAAGAACTGGCAGAGTTGACTAACAAACCTAGGAGAAATCCAAAACGAAAATGTAAGAGCACATTGTCAGGTATGGATAACTCTGTGCCCAGTTACCCACCACAGGAGAGGTTAGAAAGTGTGGATGATCATGAGGAGGCTCCAGAGCCCTTTGAAATGACTTGGACTCTATCCCAATTAATTCGAAAAGCCCGTAAAGTGGATCGGCAGGCTACTGCCAAAGGAATTGAGCAGAATGAGCCAATTCAAGTACCAACAGGTACCCCTGCTTGGATACAAAGAGAGTTCACTCCTGAACCTAGTCCAGTTGACAATCCCGATCCAGTTGACACCTCTGAACTCAGTCCAGATCATAATACAGATAGAGTTCACACCCCTGCTCAAAGTCCAGACAAGTTTACTCATGCATCCAGTCCTCAAGCACAGCCAGGACAAGATCAAACATTTGAAACCTACTGTGAAATTTCCTCCAGTCGATCCTTGAAACCAATGGTAGCAAGACTAGAAAGCAGGAATAACAGATTGAAAGAAAAGCTACAGGAGTACACTATCTTGGACTGACATATCAAAACTGAGAATGAACTCATGAAAGTCAGGATAAATCATTTCTTGTCTAAAATTGAAAGATTAAAACGAAGGAATAAGGGTATTTTCCAAAGGAATAGGAAACTACAGAAGACTGCCAGAAAGCATATTATAATCAACCGAGTCCTCAAGAAAGAAATCAGAAATATGAAGAAACAGGAGAGGTTACAAATGTTGGTTGCAGCTGTTGCAACCCTCTGATTGCTACCAGTCTTTGACTTTTTGTTGCCTGAGGACAGGCAAAGACTTCAGTTTGGGGGCATGTTGGTCTCCAGTTTTGATCATGTTTTGCCTATATTATATCATAAAGACCTCCATTTCCATACCCAGTACCACTCCCTTTTGGCCTTGTTTTGACATAATTGACATCTCTTTACCACTCAATGGGGCTACTCAAGGTATTTTTACGTTTCAATCTATTTTTATGTATTTTGATGCTTTAAATTAACATTGAAACTAATGTGGCTTGGGTTAGGTACTATTTCTATTTTTGAAACAGGATTTGCCAGTACCAGGTACCAGCTCGCACCCTATGGAGATACCAACGAAGTTGCTAAAGATCTGCACGTTATGGCCAGAGTGGGAGACAGTGTGATTTACATGATAGATGGAGTCATCACTCATATGATGATTGAAGGCACAATTATAGAACTGAGTTGTTAATACTTCATGATTCACACTTCGTGACACTACGTGTCACGAAGATGTGAAGACCGTTTTTTTAACTGATTTCGAGTTATTTTCGGATCTGGGATCCATTTGAATTAATGTATTTTTGCTTTAAACTGTTATTGAGGAGGATCTATATAAATAGAAGATCACTCCTAAGGAACGTTAGGTTATGTTATGTTATGATACACATTTCTGAATACAATTTGTTGTTGCGTTATGTTACTTTACTGTCATACGATTTGAGTTATTTTCTTCTGAGTAAATGGAGCATGAAGTATACACAGTGTTTGCGTAGAATGATTGAGTAGTTCTGGTTGTTCCTTTCGGCATTTGTACCTTTTGGTTGGGCCCGCCAAATAGGTTCAAGTCGCTGCTTTTCTCTGTCTTAGATTTAGTTCATTTCAGTATTTTAGTATTTGCATGCATGTTATCTTAGAGTTTGGGAATTAACTTGTTCAGATTCTTGCTTAATTATTTTTCAACTGTATCGTCTCCAGCATATTGATATCTTCTACGTTGATGAGTATTGAAGAATGGTTGATTCCTGTGGAGTTTAGAGCATGAACTAGGTTTGCTTTGTTTCCAGTTTTCAACCTGAACGTAGCTTAAAGTTTGAATTTACTTTGTTTTGGTTAGGATAGTGAGGTTACTCTGCTTTGTTAGAATATTTAGGTTGCAATTGAATTAGAGGAAGCTTTCAGTACCAGTAGGGTAAGTAGGATATTTCTTTGTTTTTCTGTGGATAATTTAGATTTATTTTCGATGCTTAGATTAAAAGAATTTTAGGAAATACTCTTTCTGTTATGGCTTAGATAGAGACAGTGATGATTAGATGATTAAAGATAGTGGTAGATAGTCATGAGAAATCACATTTGAATAGAAATAGAAGCACCAGCACTTAAGCATAGGACTGTTTTCTGTTGATGAATTAAATAGGAGATGATAAGTTTTAGGATAGTCATTAGGATTCAGTTTCTCAGAGTGAGTTTGTGTTTTCTTCTAAAGATAGTTTTTAGATAGGGATCAGAATCTTACCCACACATACAGTGTAGCAGCTCGAAGTTTACTTACCCTAGTTTGACAATTCAGTGTTTCAAGTCATTAAATTCTTTAATATAGCATCCTGACACACAAGTTGATGGTGCAGGTTATAGGTTAATGGTACAATGATAGTGACAGGTTGGATACAATGAAAGGTTGATGTGACAATGACATTGAAAGTGGCAGTGATTGTGGTAGTGATAGTTGGTCTACATTTATATTTCAGGGCAGCAGGACGGGGCAAGGAAAGGGGGTTGTAGCCTCCTTCTTGTTGTAGTCAGAGAACATAGGGATTTGGAGCTTCCTTTATGTTAGAGCCTGACAATCAGGGGATTGTAGCCTCCTTATGGTTGAAGACAGAGAATTTAGGGAGTTGTAGCTTCCTTAAGGTTGGAGTCTGTAAATAGGGAGTCGTAGCCTCCTTCCAGTTGTAGCTAGATAATTGGGAAGTTGGTGCTTCCAATTAATATATTATTTTGATATATAAGAAAAGCATTCCATGGTTTTCTCCCATTTTGGTTTCCTCATAAATTTTGGTGTACTGTGTTTCTGTGGATGTCTATTATGCTATGTTGATTTATATTACTCATGATATATTGATGATATACTATTGATGATGTTAATGATTGCATATTGTGGTTAAAAGAGATAATAAAGTGCTCATACTGATTCATCCCCCTTCTCTATATTCCAACAAAGTAGGTGTATATAATCCTAAGATTTATGTTAAAAATCCCCCCTTTTATGTATCTATAAAGATAATGTATAAAATTGTACATTGTTGCCTAATTGATGGTGGGTCGGGTCCTAATGTCATGTCTAAAATCATCATGGAAGAATTGGGTCTTTCATGTGCAAATGAAAATTCAAAGAGTATGATTTCTTAAAATAGTTAGCAACAAGTTATAATTAGTGAAATCAAGGATGTGACCTTAGTTTTGTGTGCTCACCCAGAGATAAGAACCACTTGCAATATTCAAGTGACTGACATGTCAATCATCAATTATTCCATCATTTTGGAAAGAGACTAGGAAGCATTGACTGGTGGATATATTTCACTGGATGGGACACACATGTCCCTTCCCAAGAATAGAAAGAACACCATTGTTCTTAGGGAAGGAGGAATCTTGCCTTATATAGAAAGTATTCCACAATATCATGTAAATTATATCGAGGCAGACATGGGTGTATACTCTATTTTTTTGGAAGAAGATAATAATTTTGTTACACCCCCTTCAGATCCTGAAGATGGAATGTGGCACATGCATTTTGACGGCGCATGCTCAAATGAGGGTAATGGAGTGGGCATAGTATTGTATTCTCTTGTGGGAAATATCCATAATTCTTCTTACAGATTAGAATTTGTTTGCACTAACAATGTCAAAAAATTTGAAGCCTTGATTTTTGGAATTGAAAATGCTTTCAATCTTGGTTGTTATCATCTTCGTGTTTTGGGGGATTCTAAACTTGTTGTAAATCTGGTTAGAAGAATGTATACCCCCTCAAACAAGTTGCTTAAAAGGTATACATAGGCAGTATGATATTTAATCTCTAATCTTTTATCTTTTAACATCACCCATATCAAGAGAGACTTGGATTCTATGGCTAATAGGCTTGTTGCTTTTGTAGCTAGCCCTACAAGGCAATCACTTCCTCAGAGGCCTGATTTTACATTTATGTCTTTGTATCATCCTCACTTTCTTGATAATGTAGAATCATGGCAAGTTTTTCCTGATGATGAAAGTATTTATGCATTCTTGCAAAATGAGCTGATTAAACGAAAGGAAAATATATCTCTAGAAGATAATAATTTTCCTAAAGGATTGAATCCTCTAGAGAGCTCATTCTTGTTCAATGATTTTGGAAACAAAAAGGATAAGGAAGAGGAGGAATCAAAAATAAAATTGGAAGTATCATCACGGTGAACATCGAGATTCAAGAAGACCCAAATATTTTAAATATTGGAGCCCAATGTTCAGAGAAAGAAAAATAGAAATTCATGGATTTGTTCCATGAATTTAAATATGTATTTGCTTAGTCATATGGGTATCTCCATGGTTTTGATCCTAATAGTATTCATCACATTGTTGGAATACTAAGAGGGGGGGTGAATCAGTATGAGTACTTTATTATCACTTTTAACCACAATGTAACATTTTTTTCTAATGATCACACATATACTGACTTATTCTTTGAGGACACTTGTGAGAAAGTGATATGATTATGGTACATGATGATTTATGTTTGACTATGATTATATTATGATGATTATGATGTTGTTGTGATTATATGTTAATTTTTAGATGTGTGTGAATTGACAGATATTATTGACGAGTTCTCCTGAGTGTGCAGGATACATGACAGGTTGTGGATGTCGATGGCATCAATGGACTTCCTTGGACTCTGGATTGAGTTAGGGAGTGGATTGAATTAGTTTTAGTATTTTATTTCACACGTTTGATATATTATTGATTCTAGTATGGATTTATGTATATGTATTATTGACATTGTTCTTGTCAGTGGATCTAGGCTTGGTGATGCTTGCTAATCTGACTCACATATGGAGTAAAGGGGTCATGCACATAAACCATAAATTTGAGGGAGAGGTGTTGCAACGTCCCTATCACAACCTACTAGCGCTCTAGTCGTGACATGAACTGTAGGTTAATGATTACCTAGTTTGAGAGGTTCACAATGTCGTGAGGGAATACTGAGACAGTCACTCACGAAGAATTCTAAGGGGCGTGTAATAAGGCAGAAACCTTATTCCTTGGAAGCCCTTAGTCTCTCACAAGGTCGACCGAGTGGAGTGTTGACTTCAAGCGTCGGACAAACTTCCAAAACTAGTCAAAGGCGAGTGGCACCCTTGGAGCATGGAAGTGCATCTTGAAGGGCAGGTCGCA
Organism: Picea engelmannii; assembly: GCA_009831015.1. Taxonomy (NCBI): domain Eukaryota; kingdom Viridiplantae; phylum Streptophyta; class Pinopsida; order Pinales; family Pinaceae; genus Picea; species Picea engelmannii. Next base: position 121,082 of record ML776765.1, on the reverse strand, counting down.
TAATAAAAATGTGTGTAGTAAAAATCTAGAAGGCCTAGAAAATTAAAAATAAAATACTTAGACTTTGTTATATAGGGATTCCAACTAATTAATAAGTTATAAACAATAAAATAACAAAGAGTCTAAGTCTAAAGAGATTTGATTAAGTAAATACAAAACGGGAATAAAGTGGTTAGACTAGTAAATAAGTGAAGAGGAAATAAAAATAATAAAAGTTAGGAGGATGCACATGTGTGCATGAAAATAATTAAAGGGATGTATAAATAAAAATAAATTAAAACATGAGAGAATAGGGTGTCCACATAGAGTAAAATATTGAGTCAATCCACCACTAATCCTAACTAAAATAAAACTCCTAATCCTACTCAAACTAAGATCTAGTTAGGGGACACAAAATAAATGAAGGATTGGGGAAATAAGGGACAACTAAGAGAAAAAATAGGAATGCATTGGGGAATGTGAAGGAAAATGCCTAATTAAATAAAGTAAAAAGCGAATTAACATGTGCAACTTGGGGAGAGTGTGACACATGTATTGGGTGAATAATCCTTTAATTAATTTATAAAAAAAATAATTATTTTTGCATGAGGAAAAGTGTCATTGAGAAAAAATTTATAAAAGAATTGGAGAAGAGGGGAATGGGATCTCACTTTTGTTAGTGTTGTTATGCTACCAAAAAATTTCTTGACTGAGTTTTACTTGTGAGAGTTGGGATTCCAAAACTTGGCAAAGAATGGAAGCTCTTCCTTGCGAGGCAAGTTTTGGGTGCTATTGTTTTCCGGTTTCCTGTGTGTGGCCCCTTTATGGCTCGGGGGGCTAAGGGGGAAGAAGAGTACCCCTAGTGTTGGCTGGGAGGTACCGGTGAAGTCCTTGGATTTGGAAAGTGGAACAGGAGGGACGTGCGCCAGTTTTCAAGAAAGAATTGGTTGCAAGCATCTCATTGTAAACAATAAAAGATGGTACCATTTTTTATTTAAATTTCAAGGCACTTGCACCTACAAATTTAGAAATGTATTGACCTGTCAATAAATGTAATGTTTAGACATGCATAAATTCTTTAGTCGGATGATTCAGGATAGTATTGATCCATATTGCAACATTTTATTGAACAACTCAATAGCGATGGAACTCAGTTTTAGCTAGATATTTTCTGTTAATTTCTAATACACCATCTCAGTTGATTTGCACTTGCCATCTCTTTCTTTTCTGTTAAATTTTACAATTTATTCTGTGTAATACTTGAATCGAAGGATGAACATGTTATGTGGATTTGTAAGAAATATATGTATAATAAGTAATTATAATGTGTATTACGAAATTTAGATTAGACGCCAATTTTTTTTATTTCGTTCTAACTTAGATTTCGATGACCAATAATCAGTTGAATCGGGACTTGTTGGATCTGTGAAAACACTTGTTCGTTATTTAAACTAACGCTTAAGCGACGTACATGGATTACACAACACTCTCAGCCAAAAAACTAGACAAATGAAAAGTGGCAAAGTATCAATTTTACTTCAGTTAGAGATCACCTGCATCATTCATGCAAATGGGTTACGTTTTTTTTTTTTTTTTAATTATGAATAATTATTATAATTAAAGTTGATCGTATTGTCTTTTAATAGAAGATATTAATTAAAGTTTCAAGTGACGAAATTGGAGCTTGTTGGTATTTCTTATTGGTAACTTTATGCTTGGAAGTTTAAAACGGTGTAGAATCTACCTAATTATTCAAGTCATCAGTTTTTGCTTGTGTTTGTATTATTGTATTACATATTTTATATATAAATTAATCCTCTGGATTAATACAACATATTAACAATTGAACGTTTCAATTGCATGAATACCGAGAATTAAATATTTAAGGCTTTGTTTGTGGCTTTCGATAAAAATAATTTTAGTTCCAATGAGCAGGTTCAATAGATGTAACAATACATCAAGCCTCGGTTTTCTAAGCAACTCCTTATATCTTGTGAGTCATTGAGTGATCCAATGGTTTGATTTTCAGTAGGCACTTATCTGTTGTGATGGAAGGTTTTCCTTTCATGACTAGCTTCATAGTTTTCGGAGCAGAATTACATTTGTGTCAGTGTCAATCCCTTAAGAAGCGAGTCCATCCATATTTTCGTAAAGGAAGGCTTAATCTTCTCTAACGTAGATAGGAAGTACTTGTAGAGTGAAGTGTATTTACCTTGCGGGTCTTTAGGTTCGGTAGTTAGCTCAGGATTTGGAAAAGAACTGGACTAGTGAAGGCCAAGGACACAATTCTCATTTATATTGTCGTGCTTGAGGTGCCACCTACTCCTTATCATCGTTAAATTTCTCCAAAATCCCTCCTTGTCAAATAATTTGGCAATTGAATACGAGTTCCATTAACGGTTGGTAAAATGTATCTTGCATTATTAAAGCTTTACACTCCAAAAGTTGGGTTAATAAATCAATTACATGGGAGAGGAATTCTGTAACATTACTGGACACTAACATTAGGAACCTTTTACAACTAATTTCGCTGTCTAAAAGTTGAATCATGAACTTTATGAAGGGTATCAAAAGAAATTCCTTAGTATCACTTACACAGAACTGTCGTAGTCCTTGAAATCAAAATATTTGGAATCTGGTGGAAATATTGTATTATACAATCTCAGTGACGACCGTAAGGAGTTATAAGAAAAATCCAAGATCCATTATTATCAATGGATACAAACCATGAGTGTTGACACAGTATGGAATAGTAGCGTAAAGTGCACTTTGTATATTCTCTTGTATTTAAACTCTAGAAAATTGGGGTTTTAAAGGGTAGGGTGTTAGCCATTTAATTAGGACCACTAATTTTTATTTGTTTTGGTTCTAATGGAAATCGTTGGTTGATTTTGTAAGGTCACAAGTTTGATTCTTGTGGAGTTCATTGCTTCATGGATAAAACAACTATTGTGTTAGCCATTTATTTAGGACCACCAACTTTTATTTAATTATAGATAAAATCGAGAAATATTAATTAATTGTATTGCACTAGTAATTATATAGTGACTCAATTGTTGGACTACTATTCTCAGTTTGCAATGAAAATAAATTAATACAATGTTCTTTTGTTCAAAGATAAATCAAGAATGAACAGTTTGACCCAATCTTAAAAAGCAATACATGTAAGTTTTAAATCACGCGGATATATTCATGTTTAAATATTGAATATGTCCAACATCCTAGATTGATGATCTTGATGAACCTTATGCAACTTTTGACTAACATCCAAGATTCATTTTTCATGACTCAAGCAAGGATTTATAAAATGTTGTTAGGAACTACTCATACTCTTGGAGATGAACTTACCCTTGGTAAAGGGGTTCTTAAAAAAAATTTGTTGACTTAGCAGTGTAACCATAGATTGACATACTTGTGCTATTCAACTTCAATTTGTTATGAAGATTAGTGTTCCCATATGTTAGAATTATTGAAGGTTATGGATAAACTAATGTTTACGTTACTGAAGGTTGACACTGTGTAAACATTGAATTATTGATTAAATTTAGATTATTTACCTGTTGTTTTCTTTATTTATCAAGATTACAAGTTATGTATTGGATATGATTGAATTGGATTAACTAGTATAAAAACAAAATTAAAAAATATATATCCTAATACAATACTTCATTATAATCTCTTACCTATGAATTGTGTGTAAGTGGATGTTACACACAATATGTAATCATTAACATCATCAGCAGTATATCATCAATATATCATGAGCAGTATAAATCAACAGAGCATAATAGACATCCACAGAAAAACAATACACCATAATTTACGTGGAAACCCAAATGGGAGAAAACCACAAAATGTTTTTCTTATATATCAAAAGAATACATTCATTGGAAGAACCAACTTCTCAATTCTCCTGCTACAACTAGAAGGAAGCTACGACCTCCTTTTACAGGCTCCAACCTGAAGGAAGCTACAACTCCCTAAATTCTCTAGCTCCAACCAAAAGGAGGCTACAACCCCTTGATTCTTGGGCTCCAACCTGAAGGAAACTCCAACTCCATGTGTTCTCTGGCACCAACTAGAAGGAGGCTACAACCCCCTTTCTTTTCCATGTCTTGCCACCCTGAAATATAAGTGTAGATCAATTGTCACTACCACAATCACTGCCACTATCACTGTCACTGTCACTGTCACTGTCACTGTCACTGTCACTGTCACTACCACAATCACTACCACTGTCTCTATCACTGTCACTGTCACTTCCACTGCAACATCAACCTGTTATTGTATCCAACCTGTCACTGTCGCAGTACCATCAACTTGTAATTGATTATCAACATGAGCTATACCAAAACATGTACCATATCATCCATCAACTATGTACCAACATATATAGTGTAACATGCATAAATCATGTACCATAAGATATGCCAAATGTAGATACTATAACATCAATGATTAATAGCTAATTATGTATCAAATAATATACCATGTACTAGAGAATCAAGTATGTATAAAAAATGTATCATATACTATAGCATAGATCTGTACCATATCATCAATGAAGTGCCTCAAGGAACCAAAGCATATGCCTCATGCATATGCCACCATACATTAAATGTATACCTCAACCATACATCCACATCTCAAAGATATGTCTCTAATGATGAACCATAATGGTCATATCATAACCAGATAGGAGAGTATACCTCAATCAACCATGTATCCAAGATGTACCTCAATCATGTGCCAAGCCAAACATACTTCAAGTATGTACCATACCAAAACCAAGTATAATCATCACAACAAGCACATAAGAATACCTATACCTATGTATCTAACCTGATACATAGTAGTGTTGACCTGTAGCTTTCCTCTAAACTCAGGGACTTGGTACAAGCATCTCCACCAAATATTTCTTGTCCTCGCGGAACTAAGACTACCTGTCACGCGGGGCCTCACGTGACGAGCACTATGCAACCCACGGGGACGCCTTGTGGGACACTAGTAGTCTAACCTATGGGGGTCAACCAAAATAGGGTTTCCTTAGATAATTTCACTCTCCTTTACAATATCGAAACTCTCGCACTTCCTACTTGTCGCTACCTCATATTTCACCATCACGAACTTTCCAAATAGATCACTAGTTCACTAGAATATATTCAATAGAATAAGTGAGTGAATGTCCTTGTGAATGACTCCTTGAGGTTTATTTATACTTTTTTGGGGTAACCTATTTCTTTAATCTTAGGGGCTTCTTAAATTTCTTGTTACAACCACTTTACCCTTTCAATAATTGACTTGTCACTAACTAAATGCTTCTTGACCATTCTTCGAGGAATCTAACTTCACAAGGCCATAACTTCTCAACCGTGAGGAACTACATGGCGTACCACCTATCACTGGAAATGGCATGACGAGGAATATCCATCCATAAGTGAGTTAGTTGCATTCATATCATCCTTCATGACCATTTTCCTTGATCAACTATGGGTTACAATGTCATATCTTTGGGGCTATCGGACTTCATCAAGACTTAACATCAATAACAACCAATCTTTCAACACATGTTATTACTATCAAGGAAGAAGCAAAACCGATAAGGCAAAGACAAAAGTCTATTAATCATGCCTTAGAAGATACTATTAGAAAGGAAGTTGAAAAGTTTATTAATGCTCACATAATATTTTCTGTAAAGTATTCTGAGTGGGTATCTAATCATGTCCCAATGTGAAATTCAATCTTTTATGGGTAAAATCAATTTTGTTAGAAGATTCATTCCTAATTTTGCTAGAATGGTCAAACCAATACACAATATGATAAATCAAGATCGATCATTTTCATGGACTAATGACATCGAGAAGGATTTCATAGAAATCAAGAAAGCAATCACGTTTTCCTATGTTTTGGGAAAAACAATTTTTGAAAAAAAAATCATTATTTATACTAATGCCATTGAAGAAGCAATCTTCTCTATTCTTCTTCAGAAAGATGATCAAAATAATGACCAGCCAATAGCTTACATGAGACAAAGCTTATCAGATGATGAATTTAAGTACACTTTGATTGAAAAATATACTTATGCTCTTGTAAAATCTATTGAAAAGTTTCACCATTTTATCTTAGGAAAGCACACTCGGGTAAAAGTCCCTTTGCATGCTGTTAAATTTTTGTTTTCACAAACAGATCTCTCGAGAAATCTTGCACATTGGCTTGCTAAGATACAAGAAAATGACTTCATGATCACAACCTCCAACACTATTAAGGGACGAGATCTAGCCTTACACCTAGATCAACATCATGAACTAGGTGCTTCTTCAAAAAATGATGAGGATTACTTGTCTGTACTTTTTCTTGTAGAACATGATAATATTGATTTAGCAGAACATCATTGATATCGAGGTATAATCTATTATTTTGAATTTCAAAAATGTCCTAATAATCTTGAGTATCATAACGCAAGAGGACTTGACTTGAAGCCTCCAAATATCTAATTTTTAGCACATCTCTTTTCTGCGAAATTGCTGACGGATTGTTGTTACGTTGTATAGACGATACAACAGCCCAAAATATATTAAAGGAAATTCATGGGTCAATAGATTCATACATTCACATTGGTGGTCATTTTGTTGCTAAATCCATTGCCCATAAAATCTTGAGAACCAGTTATTATTGGCCTTCAATCTTTAAAGATTCTTATAAATTTGTATAGGCTTGTGACGAATGTCAAAAATTTGTTATAAAAGAAAAGTTTTCTACCATGCCCTTGCAGTGAGTTCTTCCTTATTTTCCCTTTTCTAAATGGGGATTGGATTTCATTGGTCCTATTAATCCTTCATATTATGACGATCATATTTTTATTTTGACAGCAATGGACTGCTTCACAAAGTGGACTGAAGTTATACCTCTTAAGCATGCACAATACGAACATGTAATTTCATTTTTGTAATCCAATATATTTTCTCATTTTGGTCTTCTAATAGAAATCGTCTCTGATAATGGGCCAACATTTATATATGGAAAGTTTACCCAATTCCTAAATAAATTTTAGGTGAAGCATTTTAATTCATCTACATACTATCTGCAAGGGAATGGGCAAGTTGAATCTAAAAATAAAAATCTGGTCAAAATCCTTAAGAAGATCATAAATGATAAACCTCATCAGTGGCACACTTTACTCACTTACACATTATGGGAAAATTGAACCACTACTAAAACCAGTACTGGTCATACCCCTTTCCAATTATTATATGGTCAAGAAGCAAAAATGCATGAGGAACTTGAGTTAACCTCCCTTAGATTAACATTGCATGTCGAAGAGTTGAACTCTACAGATATCCCTTAGAGGATTCATGCTCTATTGGCTCTAGAAGAACAAAGGAGTTTTGCTATTGAAAAACTTAAGAAGAGACAATAGTCTGTCAAAAAATATTTTGACAAAAGGGAAAAATCAGCCACTTTTGCAGCTGATGAAAAAGTTTTACTATGGGATTTTTCTCATGCTGACAAAGGTAAGCATACAAAGTTTCAAAAGTTACGGTTGGATCATTATATGATCACTTCTATTTTTGGGAATAACTCATATTTATTGACAGACACAGATGGGCGATTTTTTTCTTACACGACTAATGGTTCGCATTTGAAACACTATGTCAAACCTGGATGATTTTCATTATCTTCAGTGTTTCCTATACATTACTTGATTTTACGTTTTATAGTTTTGTTTGTTTTCTTTCTTTTCAGTTGTTGATTTTATCATTCTTGATTTTGATTTTGAGATTTGGGTCAAAGCTAGATCAATCAAGTTACCTGTTTAATCATTAGATTGGAAATTTTTCTTTAATTTGTCTTAAAAAGGAATGAAAGAATACAAATAATGTAGATAAATGAATTATTTTCAGTCTGCAACACTAATTATGTAGTATTCTCCTAACCTACCAAATAGTCTTGCTAAGACTTGATGATTACAACTTGTTCCCATCTTCGTCTTTCCCATTCTACCCTCCATGAGTGACCAATCTATAGCATATCAGAAAATTTTATGAAAATTTTGTTGAAATACCTAAGAAGAAACAAATGATCAACAAATTTGATTTCAAGTTTCAAAGCAAAACCAAAAATTATGAGTTCTGGTCAATTAGAAAATTGACTACCCTATGGATTCGCCAGATGTTGACTCGAAATCTCGTCACCTATGATAAAATACTACAAATGATTGCAAGGCCTCTCTACATCTATTAGGATATAATATTAATAGGTGGGGTCCCAAGAAGAAAACACAAAAAAAAATTATTTTCAAGCATTTCCCGCAGCATACATACATATATGCATCAATGGTATTATGATGAAAATTCAAAAGTTATGGTTCTTAACATGATTTGATGGGTTGATGCACTTCAATTAGATGCATAACAATGATGATTGATTCTCGTTATTCTTCATCTTGTTGACATAGTACTTATGAAATGTGAAAACTATTTGATCTGCATTGTTCCTATTATTGCATATACAAAAAAGGGTTGGAATCATTCTCTGTGCTATTAGAAACAAATGAATTTTACACCTGATGTACATGTAAATAAGGATGATTTTTTATGGGTGGAGAGCATGGTTTTATAAACTACACACATAGAAGGTTTTCTCATGCATTTACAAAGACCTTGCTATAAATTTATGGTGTATTATGTCAAAGGATTTATTTTACAAGTCATATTGGTTCTATATGGCAATAAATGTTATGCTATGAAATGACATAAGTTTCAAGTTTATGGCAAAAAGGTCTTAATAGAGTTTGATATATAAGTGGAGCATATATCATTAATGGTACAGAGTTTGGGTTATTATATAATATGTGATATATGGCATATAATATACATGGTTTTAAATACAAACAGACTAAACCCTAGCCTATTCGCATGATTACTGATTTGATTAGCCATTATTGAGAAGTGACAAGTAGTGATGGCCATGAGTAAAGGGTGGATATAGTGTGTGGTTATGTGCTTACTTGGCATTTTTGGTATCAGCTCGCAATGAATACGTTGAAGACTCGTGTGAATTGTTTGAGGTGTTATGTGCCATACAGATGTGAGTTTTGTCTTGGGGCCAATGTGATGGGATGACCATGCAATTAATTTGCAAGGATGTGGTTATTAATCCCGCAATCCCATGTATACCACCCTTCGTTCTGCCTTGGGAATTGTTTGTTTCATTTTGTTGGAATTGGTGAGAGACAGAGCTCGAGCCTGGTTTGGAAGTTTTGCTACTGGTAGTTGCAACAACCGTTTTCACCCATAAGCACTAGTATAAAATAGCTCAAGCTCGGGTATACAAATATCAATTTGTTGAGCATCATTTTATGTATTTTGCGTAGTAATAGTTTATTAATGGCTCTGGTTCTTGACTAGTTTTTTAGTATGCTTCTCTTTTCCCCTTCTTTTTTGCTCTTAAAAAATATATGTTCAAGGGTTTTGTGTAGAGAAAGAAAATAAAATAGGTATTATGTGTTGAACGTTTGTCTCCCTCCACTCACTATTTCATTTTTCATTTATCAATTTTGGCTCTTGAAGTTAGACCCATATGATATCATGGTGAGATGCAACCTGGGTTCAAGTTCTTGAAACGTTTGCTAGTTGTTTGGTATATCAAATTTTGAAATTTCTTCACTTCATTGAGAAAAAGCTTGGTTTCGAACCCCACTGGTCAGTATTAGATATGGGTCTCGTGTTATTTTAAATTCTGAGTTGAAAGGTTTTATATGCACAAGCCTTGGTTCATTTTGAACAAGTTTTAGTATGTAAATGTTTGTGACCAGTGTTTAAATGCTTTGTCATTATTGACACCGGAATTGGGTTTGAACCCATGACCTTAATAGAATTTTGAATGGATGTATACAAGTTGTTTGTTTTTCTTACCAATGAAGTTTTTGGTTGACTTGAGTTTTGAACTCGTGGCATTATGATGATTTTTTTTTGTTGAATATTTATGCTAACTGTCTGTGCCCTTATAACTTATAAAACCAAACAATAGTTTTGTCCATAAGTACAAGACATGGGTACAATTCCTCATTAATTCTGGCTTTCTGGGTTTTGAATTGGCATTCATATTGTGGTAATTAATTTTTTGAACATATGTGCAACGATATGTGAACTCATATCGTTTTCTTGGTCTGGGCCAAAGTTGGGTTGGAACCCACAACTTCATAATTGTTTAATTGGATTTTAGGTTGGTATGCAGGTTGTTATATGGCCTTATAGAAACAATATTTCAAATTTTATTCGATGTTGAGTTCGCATTGAGCTTCGAACTCATAATTATGTAAAAGACAATTGTTTTCAGATTGAGTTGATGAGTTAATAAGATTTTTGGTCTTCATAACCAAACATGAAGTGTTGAGTTCAAGTCTTTCCTAAACAAACTATATTTTTTGACAATTGTTATATTTATGGTCACCTGGTTGAATTGATTTCAAATATGTCAGAGAAAAATAAGTATGGTTATATACACTCTATATTGACTATGTTCTTTTTGAAAGGTAGGGATACGAATAAAACTCGACATACTACATCATTATAATTATTTTTTGAAAGCATTGCCTACCTCTGTTGAACATGACATCCCTTTGAGATTCTATTTAAAATTTGTAAGCTATTTTAGTCAATATTCTAGTCAATTGAATAAACACAGGATATTCATAAGCCTTGGAAGTTCGCAAAGATATGGATTGAAATTGTTTAGTTTGATGAAATGTATTTAATGTTTGGAAAAGGGGTGGAAGTTTGATATGTTGTTTTAGAAGTTATTTTCTCTTTTATAATGAGTGGGACTAAACCCTCTCATAATATATCATTTTTCATAAATTATTTCCAAAACGTCCCTAAACATATTTCATTTGATTTAATGATTTTTCTCCCCTTGTTATATAAATAGAAAAACGTTCAAAGAAGAGATTTGTTGATAGAATGATGAATATGAGCTTGATAAGTGAACAATTTGTTGTGACTTGAAAGAAACGTGGGATGTTTTGACATGCATAAAAGACAATAAACAATGGTTTATAGAGCATGTTGTTATGAAATATTATGCAGATTGAAAGTGAAATGAGTTCTAAACAAAATTAATTGAAATGGATTGTGAACATTATCATGCATTCATGTCATCTATTACATTTTCCATAAATTACAAGTCCCTTTTTCATTACTCCTTGTCATTATAATTCCATTTACATTCATTTCCCATGTTCAATAAGATTAGTGACAATTTGGTGAAGATTTATAGTTTGAATGATAGGGACAACAAACATAGAAAGGGCAGATTATGACATTCTTCCCTATGTTCCTTGTTTCCCTTTCATATCTCTTTGTCATGCTTGATTGCTTGGTCAGTTCAAAGCCATTATTAAATTATTTTTAAGGAAAAATAGTATTTGATGATTGACATATTGTGATTTATGTATACTAATTTGATCATTGGTGAATATTTAGATGAGTTTATTCAATAGAGGCATCAACCACTCTGGTAGCAGGGGCAATAGAGGAAACAAAGGAAGAATTCCCAATGCATTTGGGAAAATAGGAAGAAACAAAATAATGAGGTTCTCCATCCATTTTGATGCTAATTCTAAAGAGTTTAACCAATTGGTCCAAACTGGTTATTTGAACCTCATTGGCCACCCTACCTTCCATCCACCCCAACCACCTGTTAGACCTCCTCATTAGCCACATCCAAGTATAATAGACATTCCCAAACAACCCCATATGGAACTCCATGTGCCACCAGCTAATGATGGTTGGGATAATGTTCATGTTAATCCTCCCTCTAGTGTGATTCATTGGCTCACTATGTCACTACCACTCCCTCCTCCTCCTCCTCCTCCTTTACAGTCTACTCAGCCTATTTCACTTCGGAAAAAAATTAATGCTTTACGTATTGAGCCATATCCAAGTAGAGGAAAAATACTTGTCATTTGTGTTAGTTTTGATTCATCATAGACATCAGCCTACACCATCAAGTCCCTTACTATCAAACATGAGGATGATATAAAAAAATTCGCATTTAATGACATGCACCTAGAGGTGTTAAAGGTTGAAGAGAAGAAATTCGTTGATGCATATTTACTTAAGCATAGGGCATCATTGTCAAGAAGTAGTCAGAGAAAATATACTTCCAACATAAAATATTATTTCTTACTTTATTTTTATTTTCATGATGGCATTTCAGTTTGACATTCAAAGCACATATTTTTGGACAGTTGACATGATGATTGTTTTTTGAGAAACTTATATCATGCCTATAAAGTATTTTGAGAGATACAAGTGTTTATAATGATGCAACATGATTACTTTGGTTGCTTTTGATATATATTTTTTATGATTATGTATGCACGATATATTGAGTAAAATTTGGAGGAACAAGGGAATGTTGAAAATTAAACAAATAATGACAAATAGGGGCCCCACCTATTATCACATGAACTTGTCAAAGTCTTGTGGGTTCGTGGTTTCTACCTAAGTCTATAATTTTGCCCTGTCTCTATCCTTTTCGAATCTAAAAGTCTTAAGTTTGTCCCCTTTCAGCGTGTAAAGTCATCTTCTGTGTGCCCTTGTTCGTTTGTGCACCCTAGTTTCCCTTAACGTCCTACCCAAAAGGAGTCTCGGCCCAAAGCCCCTCTGTTTTCCCCAAAGGATGAACACTCGTCCCCTTTTTCAGTCACTGGTCTCCCTGTTTTCCCAACCCACAGCCAGTCATCCAAATTCTTGATCGTGCAGGCTACAACCATGGACACAAAGGGAGACATACAAAGCAGCCCATTTCAAGCTTAAAAGCAGCAGGTAATTTTAATCTTTCAGCAGGGGAGATTCCAGGAGTAGTTCGAATCAGCGGCTCACGGGCATTCAGAAGTTCAAAGTCGTGCGAAGTATAGCACCAGAACAGAAGGTCTAAATACCAGAGACCTGGAGTGAGCATGAGTTGTTGATCTCGAGGGGGACAGGTGGCATCCGATCCAAGTGTTCAGAGAATTGAGCTTCGGGAGTTTCAAAGTGAGAAGTGCATAAAAATTTCGGAGAGTCGAAACCCGAACTCCCGAAGCAGTCGTGGACCATTGATCTGAAAATTAGCAGGGAGTCATTGATCTTAGTGGCAGTGCCTCCCAAAGGTCCCGAAGGCTTGAAGTGCCTGAAGTACCGAAGTGCCTGAAGGCCTAAATTGAATTTGAGTCATTGATCAGCAATAGCGTCATCAAATCCATAGCTCCGGGTGAAAACATAGAAGGAAAAATAAGTTTGAGAATTGATTTTATCGGAGTCCGGAGACCCAGAGTGGATCTCGGCCGTCCAAATCCAAGAGCTACGCATCGTCATATCCCTAACTCCGACGGATTTTCTTGGGGCAAGTAAATTTGGACTATTGAGAAGTCCAAAGCCCAGAGCCACGAAGGGATCTCAGTCATCGATCTCATGAGGGCCACGTGTCATCAGATCTATGACTCCAGGTAAAATCCCTAGGAAAAGTAAAGTTTGAGTTTTGATTCTCCCAGAGCCCAGAGACCCAGAGTGGATCTCAGTCATCCATTCAAGAAGACACGCGTCATCAGATCCATGGCTCTGGGTAAAAGCACTTGGAAGCCCATATTTGAGTTTTGATTCTCCCGAAGCCCGAAGACCTTAAGTGGATCTCGGTCGTCCAATTCAAAGAGCCACGTGTCGCAAGATCCATAGCTCCGGGTAAAAGCACAACAGGTAAACAGGAGCTAGCCCCTGAGCCCTGGAGAGCCAAATGTATGTCAGCTATTAGCACAGACAGGTAGCACCCTTATGGTTTTTACATGTGGCACTCTTTTCAAGTATTCTCAGACACACCTCCAGCTTGTTTTCAAGTGACACATGTTACCTCTCCGTCCGCGACACATCAGCATGGTGACATCTGGTTTCCACGTCAGATCATCCTTTGGGAGGTGTTATTGTTCAACGCTAAAAGTAGCACCCCATCCCAAAGCACACTTTTGGCAGATCCTAAAGTTGGTGGGCGAGTAAGCTTGGCAATGGCACCAAATTTAGCCGGTGCACCCAGATCTCAGATCATGACTAGATCAGTGGCCATAATCTATTGCGGGGACGCAACATGCTTGGGCGATATTTTTCTTGAGCAGTCCCGCAATGGAAACTATGGTATGGCGAAAATACTACGTGGCGAAATGTGATGGATTGTGGGCCCAAAAGCAATCTAAACCTAAACCACCTCTGAGTGGCCCCACAATTACATGTTTATATGGCATCCTATCCGAGAGAAGCAAGTGGTCATGCCCCTGAGCATTTAAGTCTTGTTCAATATCCAAGGAAAAGCAATTAATGGAAGGTAGGTTTGGTGGTTGAAACCTCGGCTCACTCCATAAATGGAAGGCATGGAAGGCCCGACCGTGGGTACTGAACCATTAGCCCATGGTACCCCTATGAGCAGATTTCCCTGCAAACCCATGCTGATCTGAGCTCGCGTCTGACAGAGGGACGCACATTCAATATGACAGAAGAAGTCGTCGACGCAAATCTTTGATTATAGTGATCAGATCACACTCCTAATAGTTGGGGACTATTCCTAGTATAAATAGATAGTTTTTATATTTTGTTAAGTTGGTCAACTAGTTGAGCAGAGCTCCCTATTTTGTAATGTTTTTGATGCCAAAACTGTTCTCTGGTTATGTATCAGATTTGAGACTTTCAGATTAATAGAAGTCAGCCTCCTTTCATCTCTTTGTAAAAAAATGTGCTAAAACACTTGGGCATGGAGGATCCAGTCGAGGGCTGTTATTTTGTTGTAATGTAGGTTTGATTGCAACGGTATCATGACCAGTTTTAGTTAGCTTCATTGTGATATTTTTCCCTCCTACACTGAATGGCTCAGGCATGGAGGATTCAGTCGAGTTGTTGTAGTTGCATGGTGATGTAGGTTTGATCATTGTGTTGTTATGACTGTGTTGTTTGGACATATTTCGGTGTCTGAAACTTGAGCTTAAGAGTGATATTGAGTCTAAGTTTTTCTTCTCCAAGCTACTTGAAGGCATGATTCCCATAGCAGTCTTGTCCACCTTTCTCACTAAGTCTTCCCTCTGCTCACACTTAAACTCAATTCACTGACTGAAGTTAGTTGTGGCCCTCACTTCAATGTACATTTCTTGTCTAGTTCTGTGTTGAACATCATTCATATATTGAGTTTTGTCCATTGACCTCCACTCATATAAACCAAACATCCACCAAAAACTCTAATGGGTATTGGACTTATCCTCCCACAATCTGAGGGTGACTCTCAGTGCTAACATTCATGGCATCGTTGTCGGGGAATGAATTGAATACATTTCCCTGGGATTGAACGACAAAGCTTGTTGATTCTGAAGGTGCATCAGAACTCAGTACATCAAATATTACAACTTGCACCTAGCAACTCCACTATGGCGACCCCATTGTTTCGACTTCAGTGTTCAGTTGTGGCTCCGAAACGCAGACGCACGAGGTCCACTCTGCAGCTGCCTCTAGCTACACCTGAATCTGACCCAGAGAATATTATCAAAATGGAAAGCTTTCTCAAGAAGGATTTTTGTTATTGTTCCTGATAGAAAATCTCTCAGGGAGAACGATAATGGCCGGATCTGGTCTTTGATGGTGAACAAAGACCATGTTGAGTACATTTTTATGCTTCCTTCCACTCCATAAAATATACTTTTGCCTCCAAAACCATCCATTTTTCCTTCATATTATTCCATATTTTCCATAAAACAGCTTATGCAAGATACATTTATCATTCCTTAGCTTAAGAATTGAATTTTCGAATTTTTGGCATTAAAATTAAAAATTTATCAGAAATTACAGGATTTGACTAAATCTCGTAATTGCTCCTAGGTTTGTGTACTTGCAGGATAGTTGGACGAAATCTGAGACATGGGTCATGATCCTTGATGTTCAAGGATGGATGAATACCTATCAGCTTCGAGATCTGAGCTTTCCAAGTGTCCGATCAATGTTGGTCAAACAAGGCCACTTCAGCAGAAAATACCTTGTTTTAGCATAAAATCATGGACAGTTTTAGATTTTCTTGGGATTTGTTCATATTTTATGGATCTGAAGGGGGTATTCGACCTTCCTAGAATATTTTATGGATCTGATCATTATCTTTAGGAGGTTTCTTAGTATTTTCAGTTTCAAAACTCTTGTATAAATACTCCAAGACATGGACTAGTATGACAACCCTTATGTTAATGAAGAAAACTTTGAATTTGCAATCTTGAGATTAGTTTTGTGTTTTGTTCTTGATGATGTCTATGAGATGATTATGTGAATGATGTTGGAAATACTTTCTTAGTTGAAGCAACTCAAGTGTAAAAGTGAAGCATTGGAGGGCCCCCTTTGCCAAACTAGTACACTCTTCCGTTATGTTCTTTTCAAGTAATCTTTGATATATGTTTTAGATCAGATCTTGTTGTAGATGAGTTTTATTTATACATTTTTTGTAGCTAGATGAATTCAATATTTAAGTAATATGCTTAATGTTTCAAAGCATTACTCATGTTGTGAATGATTTCTTGAATAAGAATTCAATGTGTAGTTTGCTTTTCAAGCATTAAGATGATCATAAATGCTTTTTGAGTTATTTATGCTTTCAGTACTTTTTGAGTTAACAAGAATTGGTGATGATTCCTAATGAATGAAAGAAAACAATGAATGCATCTCTTGAATAAGAGTTTTGTCTTTCTAGCACTGATAAGCCTCTGAGCTAGTTTTGAATATCTTTTTGAATGCTTACTATTAATCAAATACTCTTTAGGAAACATTTGTTGATTAATGTGGTGAGATCTATGAAAAGGACTTCTGAATAGAAGCTTAGCATCTCCTCCATATTCAGCTCTTAGAATAGGTTTTGGTTTATATCATTAAAAGCAACTAAGTCTATCTCTAAATCCATATATTTTGGATGTGCCTCTAAGTCTTACAAACACCATATTGATAATCAATTGCACTCTAATTTACATCAGTAGGTTGGAGCCTAACATACCAAACACTTTCAGACTGCACATCTTTCACCATGGCGACTCCACTATTTTGAAATGGAAAAGATTTTGGCTCGGAGGTTTTCTCATTTTAATTTCTCTTATATTCCTGATTTTCCAAATGTTGTCCCTACTTTTGGTGAGTGGGGTGATTTTCTGCCCAAGTTTAGAGAACATAGAGATGAAAGCCCTACTGAGCATATGCTTGAGTTTCAAAAACTCATGCATCAGTGGGAAATACATCATCAGGATGTCTTGATGAATATGTTCATGTTCTCATTAGAGGGAGATGCTCGTGAGTGGTTTCAATCCTTGCCCCCTGCTAGCATCTCCTCCCTAGAACAGTTTCATGCAGCTTTTAATATGCAATGTCAGAAGTTTTATTCCTCTGAGTTAATTTGTCATAGTTGTTGTAAGGAATATAAAGACTGTGTTCAAGATATAATTGTTTCTTATGAAAGATGTGAGGATGAGGAGTATACCTCGGAGGAGTTGATAAATCCGATAAAATCATTTTCTGCAAGAACAGAGGAATTGGAGGCAGATTTCACTTGTTTCTCTTATGAAGAAAATGCAAAGGATATTTTTGTCCTTGCAATAGATGTTCTTGGCAGCCCTGCTTATGATGAAAAAGTGATGTCGGATACTGACCAAGAACAAATAGCTTTTGACGAATATCCCAGCAAAGACGACGAAGAGAGGATATTTTCCACGGTTACTGCTTATAGTGATTGTGAAATTGATCCTGAGGAGAGCCATGAAGGAGAAAAGGAGGAGCCACATCTCTCGACTATCTTGGCTCAGAGTTTTGCCCCTTTCAATTTCTCAACCATATCTGGTTATCCACATCCAGTGCCGGATAGAAATGAATGGGATGATTATCTTCTAAGATTCAGAGGAAGCGAGTATGACGATCTCGGTAAGAACTTATTCATTTTTCATAGATGCATGCTTGAGCATGAATTTGTTCACGAGGATGTCTTGATCAAGATGTTAAAATTTTATTTGGAGGGAGATGCTCATGAATGGTGTAAATCTCTCCCTGCCGCTAGTATCCATTCTTTGAAGGATTTTCATGATGTTTTCAATACATTTTACAATAAGAGTTACCTGTATCATCTTATTTTGGGTGACTATTGTAAGAATTTTTCATTCTACATCTAGCAGATGATAGAGTCTTTCTCATGTGATGAGTCTAGTGAAGATCTGATTAAAAGAGAAAGTAAGGACAAAAGCGATTATTTTGCATTTGTGGATGAAAGCTTTTCTCTTTCTATTTCCCAAGAAGAAGGCCTTCCAGATATGATTGATGATAGTGTCGATGATTGCAAAGCCATAGATGCATTATAATCTACCCCTAGTACAGTTGTTGTCTCAGATTTAAAAGAAGAGATGGTTGTGGAGGAGGATTCTTCTCTTTTCCTTCAAGAGCTTCCCCATGATGTATTTTCACCTGGGATTGAAGAGAATAATCTAGAGGTTTCTCATTTTCCTGTGCAAAATAAAAGAATTGTGCGCTCACCTATCTTTGATGAGTATTTGGATAAAGAAGAGAAGATCCCTACATCACATTTTGTTGACTTGGGAAGCATCCAGCATGTGTATGACATCTATGAATCGGATTCTGATGTGGAAATCATCCATTTTGGGTCCACAGATGACATTAAGTAGCATGTTAAAGAGAAGCATCCAGTCACTGATATACATGAAGATATCCCTTTCCCTCATCTAGTAGATGTTATCAGAGTAGACAAAGAAAAAGTGGATCAGCAGCCTGCACCAGCCTTTCACTCACTTGTGCTTGCCACAGACGTTCAGCCAGAGGTGAATAGTCGTAAGATAGAGCATGTTTTTTGTTACCAATCCAGTAGGTTTTTTCACCTATTTTATGACCCTGTAGGGTAGTACATGGAGTGGAATTTTTTCCAGGTATTGAATCCTCCAAACTTTATCTTGCCTTCAACACTAAGAGGAGGACTGAAAAATGTAATCGATTTATTGTCATAGTTTCATTATATTTTATTGATCAGTGACAGAGAAAATAAGTTTTTAGTTAGGAGGTTACTTGACTGGCTCTGGTGGAAGTCCACTTTCACCTAGCACTTTGTAAAAATCAGTTAGTCTAGGAGTGTACATAAATAAGCTCCTTCTGGAGCCCATGTGTTTGTTTTCGTTTTTAGTAGAGTAGTGTACATATCTCCCCATTTTCTTCAACGAAAGTTTTGAGCTAGACTCCATAGCCCAACAACTAAGGCATTGGAGCTGCATGTTCTTGGTAGCTCGCAGGGAGCATGCCATCCCCTATGGAGCCAAATGTTATCACATGAACTTGTCAGAGTCTTGTGGGTTCGTGGTTTCTACCTAAGTTTGTATCTTTTCCCTGTCTCTATCCTTTTCGAATCTAAAAGTCTTAAGTTTGTCCCCTTTCGGTGTGTAAAGTTCTCTTCTGTGTGCCCTTGTTCATTTGTGTGCCCCAGTTTCCCGTAATGTCCTACCCGAAAGGAGTCTCGGCCCCAAGCCCCTCTGTTTTCCCCAAAGGATGAACACTCGTTTCCTTTTTCAGTCACCGGTCTCCCTGTTTTCCCAGCCCATAGCTAGTCATCCAGATTCTTGATCGTCCAAGCCACAACCATGGACACAAAGGGAGACATACAAAGCAGCCCATTTCGGGCTTAAAAGCAGCAGGCAATTTTAATCTTTCAGCAGGGGAGATTCCAGGAGCAGTTTGAATAAGCGGCTCATGGGCATTCAGAAGTTCAAATTCATGCGAAGTATAGTGCCAGAGCAGAAGGTCTAAAGACCAAAGGCCTGGAGTGAGCATGACTCATTGATCTCGAGGGGGACAGGTGGCATCTGATCCAAGTGTTCAGAGAAATGAGCTTCGGGAGTTTCAAAGTGAGAAGTGCATAAAACTTCTGGAGAGTCGAAGCCCGAACTCCCGAAGCAATTGTGGACCATTGATCTCAAAATCGGTGGGGATTCGTTGGTCTTAGCGGTAATGTCTCCCCAAGGTCCCAAAGGCCCGAAGTGTCGAAGTGGTCGAAGGCCCAAAGTGAATCTGAGTCGTTGATCAGCAATAACCATGTGCCGTCAGATCCATAGCTCCGGGTGAAAACACAGAAGGACAAATAAGTTTGAGATTTGATTTTCCCAGAGTCAGGAGACCTGGAGTGGATCTCGGCCATTCAAATCCAGGAGCCACGCGTCGTCGGATCCCTAACTCTGGTGGATTTTCTTGGGGAAAGTAAATTTTGACTATTGAGAAGTATGAAGCCCGAAACCATGAAGGGATATCAGTCGTCGATCTCAGGAGGGTCACGCGTCATCAGATCTATGACTCCGAGTAAAATCCCCGGGAAAAGCAAAGTTTGAGTTTTGATTCTCCTGGAGCCAGGAGACCCGGAGTGGATCTCGGTCGTCCATTCAAGAAGACACACATCATCATATCCATGGCTCCAAGTAAAAGCACTTGGAAGCCCAAGTTTGAGTTTTGATTCTCCAGGAGCCCAGAGACCCGGAGTGGATCTCGGTCGTCCAATTCAAAGAGCCACGTGTCACTAGATCCATAGCTCTGGGTAAATGCACAGCAGGTAAACAGGAGCTATCCCCCAAGCCCTGGAGAGCCAAATGCATGTCGGCTATCAGCACAGACATGTGGCACCCTTATGGTTTTGACACGTGGAACTATTTTCAGGTATTCTCAGACATGCCTCTAGCTTCTTTTCAAGTGACACATTTTACCTCTTCATCCGCGACACATCATCATGGTGACATCTGGCCTCCACGCCAGATCATCCTCTAGGAGGTGTTATTGTTCAGCGCCAAAAGTAGCACCCCACCCTAAAGCACACTTTTGGTAGATCGTAAAGTTGGTGGGTGAGTAAGCTTGGCGGTGGCACCAAATTTAGTCGATGTGCCCATATCTCAGATTATGACCAGATCAGCGGCAATAGTCTATTGCGGGGACTCAACATGCTCGGGCAATATTTTTCTTGAGCGGTACCGCAATGGAAACCATGGTATGGCGAAAATACTACATGGTGAAATGTGATGGATTGTGATCCCAAAAGCAGTCTGAACCCAAACCACCTCTAAGCGGCCCTGCAATTACATGTTTATATGGCATCCTATGAGAGAGCAGCAAGTGGTCGTGCCCCTAATCATTTAAGTCTCATTCAATCTCCAAGGAAAAGCAGTTATTGGAAGGTAGGTTTGGTGGTTGAAGCCTCAACTCACCCCATAAATGGAAGGCATGGAAGGCCCAACTGTGGGGACTGAACCGTCGGCCCGTGATACCCCTGGGAGCAGATTTCCCTGAAGACCCATGCTGATCTGAGCTCACATATGACAGAGGGACGCACGTTCAGTCTGACAGAAGAAGTCATTGATGCAAAGCTTTGATTGTAGTGATCAGATCACACTCCTGATAGTCAGGGACTATTCTGAGTATAAATATATAGTTTTTATATTTTGTTAAAGTGGTCAACTGGTTGAGCAAATCTCCCTATTTTGTAATGTTTTTTATGCCAGAATTGTTCTATGGTTATGTATCATATTTGAGACTTTCAGATTAATAGAAGTCGGCCTCCTTTCATCTCTTTGTAAAAACCTGTGCTAAAACACTTGAGCATGGAGGATCCAGTCGAGGGCTATTATGTTGTTGTAATGTATGTTTGATTGCGGCGGTATCGTGACCATTTTTAGTCATCTTCCTTACGATCTTTTTCCCTCTTACACTGAATGGCTCGAGCATGGAGTATCCAGTCGAGTTGTTGTAGTTGCATGGTGATGTAGGTTTGATCATTGTGATGTTATGACTATGTTGTTTGGACATATTTTGGTGTCTGGAAATTGAGCTTAAGAGTGATATTGAGTCTGATTTTTTCTTCTCCAAGATGCTTGAAGGTTTGATGCCCATAGCAGTCTTGTCCACCTTTCTCACTAAGGCTTCCCTCTGCTCACACTTAAACTCAATTCACTGACTGAAGTTAGTTGTGGCCCTCACTTCCTTGTACATTTCCTATCCATTTCTGTGTTGAACATCATTCATATATTGAGTTTTGTCCATTGACCTCCGCTCATATAAACCAAACATCCACCAAAAAAATCTGATGGGTGCTGGGCTTATCCTCCCACAATCTGCAGGTGACTCTCGGTGCTAACACCACCTATTAAATATTAATTATTATTATTATTATTTACCCTTATCATAAATAAAGTTGTTATATCTTAACTAAAGTTATTTAACTTTAGTAAAAAAAGTTATTTGAACCACTTGAACTACTTTTGAAAGAATAAAAGGAAGAGAGCAAGGACAAATAAGAACAGGAGAAAATAGAAATAAATACTTATGATAAGGTTTGGTCTTGCCTCAAGTGAGAATTCATATTCATTCTTTCATTTTAGAGTTTCATGAGAGCTAAGACCTCTTGTTGATAGCAGGGTTACTCTAAAGGTGGAAAAAAGAAAGGACTAGGAAGCATAGACTTTTGACATGCCTCAGATGGTCATTCATTTATCTTGACAATATGTTTAGTTTGATTAGAATTTATGAATTCATTTTTAATGTTGATTAAGGCTATTTTGCAAAGTCAAGACTATGATGCACTTGTAGCTTGGATTGATCCAGTTTATTTCAGTCTTGGTCTTTTTTCTTTCAAACACTACTTGTCTTTGTATGATTCAAAATTACATCCTAGACTCTAAGTCTACTTCTGGTCCAGGCCCTCGCAGGGGTTTGCAAAGAAAAACTTGGTTGTAACTCAAAAAATATATCAATAAAATCAATTTTTTATTTCTTCTCAATTTGAGATTTGTTGCGTACTAGTTTCAGATGTATGAGTTATTGTATTTATTCATTTAAATTCTTATAATCTTTATTTACAAGCACTTTTCTATTTTTTTTTAGCAAAGCATACAAATTTGATAATAGCATGAGGCCCAAGAACTTATTTCTTGAGGGCTAATTGATATTTTTGAACATGCTATAATCCCAGGGTAACAATCTCGCCTATCTCACCTAGCCTAGTGAAATTTGAAAATGCTTGAGTGAGGGTACATCCATTCCTCATCTCAACATGTACCACAATGCCGAAATAAATATCATGACTCCCCCACATCTTTTAGCGACGTTACAACATCACTATAACATTACCACGGTGTCCAATTTTCCACCAATGACTACATCACAAAAGTAATCCATGATATTTATAATGTATAATAGTCATTACAAATTTATAATTATTGTTGGATTACTGAGAAGGTGGGGGTGAATCAGTAGAGAGAAATTATACCACTTATTAATCCTTTTAACCACAATGTGTATTTCTTTAACTTATCCAATCATGTTCATCTGATCATCGTCAATATATTACTGTATCATTAACATTAACATTCATCAGTGCATCATAAACAATAATCAACACAACCACATAATACATAGTACACCAGTATTTTACATGGAAACCCAATGCGAGAGAAAACCAAATAAAGCTTTTCTTATATCTATTTAAGAATTACATTCAAGGAAGACCCAACTTCCAATTCTCCAGCTCCAACTGGAAGGAGGCTTTGACCCCCTAGTTTCTCAGGCTACAACCTGAGGGAAGCTCCAACTCCCCAATTCTCTGGCTACAACTAGAAAGATGATATTGAACACCCTGTTTCCCCCAGTCTGTAAAAATAACTATATTGGCCAAGAACTATGGAAAACACAAAAGATGTGAATGTTTGATTTGACAGACCTTTGTATAGAAGGTCGATGAATTTAAATTATGTTATGATTATGTGTCGCATGACTACTGGGAGGGGGATGTGCTAAAAGAGACCACGATGGCTAATGAGAGGTGGTGGAAGGGACCTGGAATGGTTGTGTTAACTTCCACCGAGCCAGTACCGTACTGGTTTTACTTGCTCAAAGACCAAAGCAACTCTCTCACCCCAGAATGGATTTCCCGTCAGATTGGTAGGTGGGGAGGCTCCTCAAGAGTTAATGAGGGGATGGGGGTGAACCGCCCATCCGTAACAGCTCCCAAACCTGACCACAGATGGGAAATTTGTGCCACATGCAATCTTGCAGAGAAAAGGCAAGAGAGGAAGTGTGGTAAGGGGGGGAGAGAAGAGAGGAGAACACGTGCGACAGGGATCGCGGGGAAGAACTGGAGAAACTTCAGAAACACGGGGAGTTCTGAACAGAGGAGAAGGAGAGTAACCTTCATCCTTGACTTCCGTTGAGTCGGAAGTAGAAAATTGAACCTCAAGCATCGTGGTCTATCTCAGGGGTGGCTAGTGGTAAATCCGTTTGGAGTCACTGAGCCTACGGTTGGGTGGAAACGAGCACCCCTCTCAGCAGTCGTATCGCACCTGGTGTTTTCTGATAAGTGTTTATATCTTGTATCTTGAATTGAATATCCTGGAACGCATGCTCATGTTTGTACACTCATAAATGGTTTCTGTATAGAAGTGTTTGCCTGGTGTTTTGATCAAAAATAGTGGATGCATGCTTATACTTATATGACCATAATCGGTTTATATATAGAATGAACAAGTTCAGATTTCAAGTCCGCTCCCTAGAGATTTGTCCCATTTACTTGACTCGTGCTATGCCCTAGTTTGATTTCCCCGAAGGCACCTCCTTCAGGGAAGTTCTCTCGCATTCCAGAGCCAGAGTGAGTTCCTTGAAAAGACTACCATTTTAGTAAACCCACGAGTTTAATTCACCCCTGTCACAGAAGTTCATAGCTCGGTGATTTAGGAAGGCTTTTTAGTCTGGTCACCAAGCCTAGGGATAATTACCCAAGAACTTGTTGAAGGATTATGTGATCTGAGTCTAGAAACCTTGTACAAGAGAGAGTGGTTCTCTCAGGTTTTGGTGTTTCGGCGTTTCGGCACCCAGGAAACCCAAGGGCAAGTTCCCTTGTATTTTCCAGTCACGAAATCCTGATATGTGAAACCCCGAAATGGTTTAGCGTGAATAGGTTTTGGTGTTTCGGCGTTTCGGCACCCGGGAAACCCAAGGGCTAGTTCCCTTGTATTCGCTAATCACGAAATCTCGATATGTGAAACCCCGAAATCATTTAACGTGAATAGGTTTTGGTATTTCAGTGTTTCGGCACCTAGGAAACCCAAGGGCAAGTTCCCTTGTATTCGCCAGTCGCGAAATCACGATATGTGAAACCTCGAAATGGTTTAGATTGAATAGGTTTTGGTGTTTCGACATTTCGGCACCCAGGAAACCCAAGGGCAAGTTCCCTTGTATTCACCAGTCGCGAAATCCCGATATGTGAAACCCCGAAATGGTTTAGTGTGAATACGTTTTGGTGTTTCAGCGTTTTGGCACCCAGGAAACCCAAGGGCAAGTTCCCTTGTATTCACCAGTCACGAAATCCTGATATGTGAAACCCCGAAATGGTTTAGCGTGAATAGGTTTTAGTGTTTCGGCGTTTCAGCACCCGGGAAACCCAAGGGCAAGTTCCCTTGTATTCGCCAGTCACGAAATCCTGATATGCGAAACCCTGAAATGGTTTAACATGAATAGGTTTTGGTGTTTCGGTGTTTCCGCACCCGAGAAACCCAAGGGCAAGACCCCTCGTCTTCGCCAGTCGCGAAATCCCGGTACGTGAAACCCCGATGCGCTCTATGAATGAGCCCTAGGTCACCGAATAGGGTCTTGTGGTAGGGAGGAGGAGTCCCAAAATAATTTGGACCGCCCATTTGAAGGGATGCGTGGTGAAGATCTAAGGCCACCGGGTTCTCGACATCAGAGGAATAGGAGTGAAGACCTCGCCAAAAATCTCGAAAGGTAGAGTGTCAGGATTTAATCCAGGTCGTTGATCAAGTCGACGATCTGGACCATAGATCCAGATGATACCGAGCTTTCGGGTTCTGGGGATTTTAAAGGGAAAGGAGGAATGCTTGCATCGCGATTTCCCAAATTGTGAAAACCTGAAAGCAATTAGAGGAACAGCACCAAGTCATAGGACCAGTCGTATGAAAAGTGACCCAAGGGAGGAGCTAAGGATCTGTTAGACCCTTTCGGGTTTCGGCATTTCGAAAGACAGAGAATAGGGGAACGCTTGCATCGCGATTTCCCGAATCGCGAAAGCCGGAAGCACCTTTTTGGTAAGGCCTGGGGTCATAGCCAACAATCACATGGGGGAGCACAAGCGAAGGGAGAGTCTGCGCTAGGCCCCATAGAAATTTGGGGATTCTGTCCCTCGAGAAAAAGGAGAAAAAAGGTGAAAAATCTTAGTTGTCGTAGTGGGTGTGTGACAAATTGGTATCAGAGCATGGTTACAACACTTGGCCTGCTTGGGCTCATGAACGAGTTGCGCAGAAACTCCATGGGAAGTACTCTTAAAAGAAGTAACCCTCTACCTTAACCCCCTTTATCAAAAGTCGAAGTTAAGAATGAAAATTTCCTATTGTGTGTATGCATTTGAAAAAAATATATATATGAATTATGCGTTGATTGTGAATGAATATTATGTTGACTAACAACAAGTGTTTTTCCTACACAACAAGCAGATGATCAACCGCGAGAAACTACATATGCATAGAATGGTGACGCACCACGAAGTGGGGGATGGCTCCCACAATAGAGATGAAGAGTCTAACGAAAGGAGAGCGGTAGAGACCCCTTCAGATCTAGTTGAGACTATGAGAAGCCTCATGGTCGAACTACAGAGCTACAAGGTGGACAACGAGAGGTTGATAAAAGAGAAAGAGAAGCAAATGGAAATTAATGCAGTCTTGCTACAGAGTTTATCCGACATACAAAGACAATTGCAGCATGGACCTGACACCAGTCACGTGGACCAACGACGGGCAAAGAGAAGTCAAAGCCCACCTGGGATATGGAAATGTGCTCCTTTAAGTGGCCACACTGGGAGGAGCACCTCGAGAAAGGTTCACCCTAGAGATAAGGGACAAGCGTCGGATGATTCCTCTGGAAAGGAAACTAGCGACTCGGAGGGATCTTCTAGTAGCAGAACTAGTTCTTATTCCCGAAAAAAACGGAAGAAGCGAAATCATTCCAAAAATCATAATCTCGAAGAATTCAAGAAGGCCAAACCACCCTCTTTCAACAGTGAAATAAAGAAGGGAGAGGAAGCGGAGGCCTAGCTGCTTGGACTAAAGAAGTATTTCAAAGTCCATGACTTCTCAGAAAATTTGAAGGCCCTGGTAGCCACTTTCAACCTGAATGGGAAGGCTTCCATTTGGTGGGAAGACCTTAAGAACGTAAAAAGGATTCATGAAGAAGACCTATCTTGGGAATGGTTTGAGAAATACTTCAGGAAGAAGTATCTGTCAGAAAAGTATTTCGATGAAAAGACTAAAGAATTCTATGAACTCAAGCTGGGGCAATGCATCATAGAGGAATATGTTAGCAGATTCCTCGAATTGTCGAGGTACGTACCCTATATAAAAGAAGAAAAGGCAAAGGTGCAATGATTCATCAGTGGACTACCTAAGGACTATCAAAACAGGATTGAGTTCGACGAGCCAAAGACCCTAGAAGATACTATCTGAAAGGCAAGATATTGTTATGAACAGCTTGGGCATTAGACAGAACCTCGTGAAGGCTGGAAGCAGAAGAGTAGTTTGGGATTCCAAAAAAAGGGGTTTAAATCCCCAAGATTTAAAAACTATAAAAAGGACTCAAGGATGAGCTTCCCAACCCGAAGTGTACACTAGCAGAATTTCCCCTCCCAGAGTGGGAATAAACCTTTTGTATCTACCCCAAGAAAGATTGACAACCTGAAGAAAGAACCCTTGAGATGTTGAGGTTGTGGAGAAGAACATCTACTGAGGGACTGCCCGCACTGACAACAGAACAGTCGAAGAATTTACAACGTTCAAGAAGCTACCACCATCAATGATGTGGCCAAGAGCATGCCACAAATTTATGCAGCCTTGGATAATAAACAAGCTGACCACCAATCTTCAGTGGTGGAGATGGAAGGTATGATCACCAACCA
Organism: Picea engelmannii; assembly: GCA_009831015.1. Classification (NCBI taxonomy): domain Eukaryota; kingdom Viridiplantae; phylum Streptophyta; class Pinopsida; order Pinales; family Pinaceae; genus Picea; species Picea engelmannii. The sequence continues at coordinate 93,089 of ML776765.1, read as the reverse complement.
TTTAGTGTCTATTCTAATTGACCCTGATTCAAATTTGAGTTATATAGCCCCTAAGGCTGTTGATAAGTGTAAATTACAGCCACATAAACATGCCAAGCCAAGGTTGGTATAGTTAGCCACCGGCACCAAAAGAAAGGTAATGGAGGTCATACCATCTTGCCAATTCACTATGGGTGAATTCCCCACCCAAGCAACCCTTAACGTATTACCCCTAGGATCGTATGACATGTTGATTGGTATGGACTGGCTAGCCACATATAAAGCCAGACTGGACTGTTACCATAAAACCTTAGAATGTGTAAGTGAAGAAGGAAAAAGGATAACTCTTCAAGGGATCCAAAAATCTGTCTCGGTGAGATAAATATCAGCCCTTCAAATGAGAAAGTATTGTAGAAAGGGATGTCCACTATATGCGATACAGGTATTGGAATCAGTTCAAGATGACAAACCAAGCCTCAAAGACCACCCCACACTAAGAGAATATAGGGATGTATTTCCGGAAGAGGTACCGGGTTTACCTCCAAGAAGAGACATTGACTTCTCAATAGAACTTGCACCAGGAGCGGTGCCAGTGTCTAGGACACCCTACAGGATGAGCACACCCGAGCTAGTTGAGCTTAAATTACAACTAAAAGAAATGATGGGAAGAGGCTATATCCAGCCCAGCGTGTCTCCATGGGAGCACCAGTCCTGTTTGTGAAAAAGAAAGATGATACCCTTCGACTGTGCATAGATTATAGACAACTCAATAAGGTAACCATAAAGAACAAGTACCCCTTACCCTGAATCAATGACCTGTTCGATCAATTGGGAGGTGCTTCCATCTTCTCAAAGATTGACTTGAGATCTGAATACCATCAAGTCTGAATCAAGAGTGAAGACATCCACAAAATTGCCTTCAGGACGAGATATGGTCACTATGAGTTTGTAGTAGTACCATTTGGATTGACCAATGCCCCTGCCACTTTTATGTGCTTGATGAACAATGTGCTCAGCAAATTCCTAGACAAATTTGTACTGGTTTTTATTGACGATA
>ML776765.1:78389-92003 GCA_009831015.1 Picea engelmannii | reverse complement strand
ATCATGGAATGGCCTACCCCAAAGGACGTTTCGGATATCAGATCCTTCATGGGCTTAGCAGGATACTATAGGAGATTTATAAAAGGATTCTCCAAGATTGGTTGTCCAATCACTGCCCTCCAGAAGAAGGGAGCTAAATTCACATGGACATAAGAATGTGAAGAAAGATTTCAATCCCTGAAACACCTTCTGATCCATGCACCCATGCTGAAGATCGTTGATCCCAAAAATGACTTCCTCATGTGCACAGATGCCTGTAAGGAAGGGCTTAGAGGAGTCCTTATGCAAGGAGGAAGTGTAGTCTGCTATGAATCCCAAAAATTGAATGAGCACGAAGTCAACTATGTGAGCCATGATATAGAGCTGGCCGCCATAGTGCACGCCTTAAAAATGTGGAGACATTACCTCCAGGGAAGGAAATTCGTACTTATGACAGACCATTGTGGATTGCGATATCTATTGGACCAACCAAAGATCAATGCCAGGCAAGCTAGGTGGATGGCCCTCCTTAGTGAGTTTGATTTTGAAATCAAACATGTTAAAGGAAAGGAAAATAAGGTGGTCGATGCCCTTAATAAAAGTATCAAAACAATTCACCTGGCAGTGGTGAGCACCTGCGAGACGAATGTCAAAGAAAGAGTTAGGAATGCACAAGAAATAGACACATTCTTCCAGACCGTGACCTCGTACCTGGAGCAAGAACCCACGGGAATAAAGTATGAAGGCTACTAGATGATAGATGGAGGTTTGCTAACTTACAGAAACAGATTGTATATTCCAGATTGTGACGACTTGAAGAGGTTCATAATGGATGAACTGCATAAAAGACCATATGTTGGTCACCCGGGATATCAGAAGATGATCACGGCCACTAGGAAATAGTTCTATTGGCCTGGGTTAAAGAAAGACATAGCTAACTATTTAGCTAAGTGCCTAGAATGCCAACAGGTTAAAGCAGAACACCGGCACCCAGCAGGATTATTACAACCTCTACCAATCCTAGAATGGAAGTGGGAAACCATTTCCATGGACTTCATCACCGGATTACCAACATCGACCAAACAGAATGATGTCATCATGGTAGTGGTGGATAAATTGAGCAAGTCTGCCCATTTTATCCTCTTCAAATCGACTTGCAAGGCAATAGATATCGCCAACATATTCATGAAGGAGATATTCAGACTACATGGTATGCCTAAAGAGATCGTGACTGACAAAGACACGAAATTTACTTCCAACTTTTGGAAATCCTTGATGGTTGGTCTGGAGACCAAATTACTGTTTAGCACAGCCTTTCATCCTCAAACCGATGGACAGATAGAAAGAGTGAACCAAATATTGGAAGACATGCTAAGAATGCATGTAATGCATCAACCCAAGAAGTGGGATGATTACCTGCCACTAGTGGAATTCGCCTACAACAACGGCTACCAAGAATCCCTGAAGATGAGTCCTTTCGAAGTCCTCTATGGTATACCATGCAACACTCCAGTCAGTTGGAGTAACCCCATAAACAAAATTACTATTGGACCTAACATGTTGAAAGAAATGGAACAACAAGTGATTCAGATAAAACAGAACCTGAAGGTCGCTCAGAACAGACAGAAAAGTTACGCTGACCGAAAGAGAATTCAAGACGAGAGACCATGTATATCTCAGAGTTAGGCCCAGGAAGAGTTCCCTGAGGATGGGAGCTTGTGCCAAGTTGGCACCTCGATATTGCAGACCCTTTGAAGTTCTAGATAGAGTGGGATCTGTAGCCTATAGGCTAGCACTTCCTCCCACAGTAAAAGCACATAATGTTTTCCATGTTTCATTATTGAATAAATATGTACACGATTCTAATCATATAATTGACTGGTCTGTGATCTAGGTGGAACCGGAGGGAGAATTCCTGCCAGAACCTCAATGCATACTGGACAGAAAGGAAACCCCACTCAGGAACTGAACCATTGCATAGGTCAAGGTGCAATGGAAACATTTTGGCCCAAATGAGGCTACTTGGGAAATGGAAAATGCCATGAAACAGGCATATCTGATTTTGTTTACTTCTATACATACACGTCATATTTATAGATAGAACATCGAGGATGATGTTCCTTTAAGGGGGAGGGAATTGTAACACCCTGTTTCCCCCAGTCTGTAAAAATAACTATATTATCCAAGAACTATGGCAAACACAAAAGATGTGAATGTTTGATTTGACGGACCTTTGTATAGAAGGTCGATGAATGTAAATTATGTTATGATTATGTGTTGCATGACTGCTGGGAGGGGGATGTGCTAAAAGAGACCACGATGGCTAATGAGAGGTGGTGGAAGGGACCTGGAATGGTTTCGTTAACTTCCACCGAGCCAGTACCGTACTGGTTTTACTTGCTCAAAGACCAAAGCAACTCTCTGACCCCAGAATGGATTTCCCGTTAGATTGGTAGGTGGGGAGGCTCCTCAAGAGTTAATGAGGGGATGGGGGTGAACCGCCCATCCGTAACAGCTCCCAGACCTGACCGCGGACGAGGAAATTCGCGCCACACGCAATCTTGCAGAGAAAAGGCAAGAGAGGAAGTGTGGTAGGGGGGGGAGAGAAGAGAGGAGAACGCATGCGACAGGGATCGCGGGGAAGAACTGGTGAAACTTTGGAAACACGGGGAGTTATGAACAAAGGAGAAGGAGAGTAACCTTCGTCCTTGACTTCCGTTGAGTCGGAAGTAGAAAATTGAACCTCAAGCATCGTGGTCTAGCTCGGGGGTGGCTAGTGATAAATCCGTTTGGAGTCACTGAGCCTATGGTTGGGTGGAAACGAGCACCCCTCTCAGCAGTCGCGTCACACCTGGTGTTTTCTGATAAGTGTTTATATCTTGTATCTTGAATTGATTATCTTGGAATGCATGCTCATGTTTGTACACTCATAAATGGTTTCTGTATAGAAGTGTTTGCCTGGTGTTTTGATCAGAAATAGTGGATGCATGCTTATACTTATATGACCATAATCGATTTATATATAGAATGAACAAGTTCAGATTTCGAGTCCGTTCCCTAGAGATTTGTCCCATTTACTTGACTCACGCTATTCCCTAGTTTGATTTCCCCGAAGGCACCTCCTTCCGGGAAGTTCCCTCACATTCCAGAGCCGGAGTGAGTTCCTTGAAAAGACTATCGTTTTAGTAAACCCATGAGTTTACTTCACCCCTGTCATAGAAGTTCATAGCTCGGTGATTTAGGAAGGCTTTTCAGTCTGGTCACCAAGCCTAGGGATAATTACCCAAGAACTTGTTGAAGGATTATGTGATCTGAGTCTGGAAACCTTGTACAAGAGAGAGTGGTTCTCTCAGGTTTTGTGTTTCGGCGTTTCGGCACCTGGGAAACCCAAGGGCAAGTTCCCTTGTATTCATCAGTTGTGAAATCCCGATATGTGAAACCCTGAAATGGTTTAGCATGAATAGGTTTTGGTGTTTCAACGTTTCGGCACCCGGGAAACCCAAGAGCAAGTTCCCTTGTATTCACCAGTCGCGAAATCCCGATATGTGAAACCCCGAAATGGTTTAGCGTGAATAGGTTTTGGTGTTTCGACGTTTTGGCACCCGGGAAACCCAAGGGCAAGTTCCCTTGTATTCGCCAGTCGCGAAATCCCAATATGTCAAACCCCGAAATGGTTTAGCGTGAACAGGTTTTGGTGTTTCGACGTTTCGGCACCCAGGAAACCCAAGGGCAAGTTCCCTTGTATTCGCCAATCGTGAAATCCCAAAATGGTTTAGCGTGAATAGGTTTTGGTGTTTTGGCGTTTCGGCACCCGGGAAACCCAAGGGAAAGTTCCCTTGTATTCGCCAGTCGTGAAATCCCGATATGTGAAACCCCGAAATGGTTTAGCGTGAATAGGTTTTGGTGTTTCGGTGTTTCGGCACACGACAAACCCAAGGGCAAGTTCCCTTATATTCGCCAGTCACGAAATCCCGATATGCGAAACCCCGAAATGGTTTAACGTGAATAGGTTTTGGTGTTTTGGCGTTTTGGCACCCGGGAAACCCAAGGGCAAGACCCCTCGTCTTCGCCAGTCATGAAATCTCGATACACAAAACCCTGATGCGCTCTGTGAATGATCCCTAGGTCACCGAAAAGGGTCTTGTGGTAGGGAGGAGGAGTCCGAAAAGAATCTGGACCGCCCATTTGTAGGGACGCGTGGCGAAGATCTAAGGCCACTGGGGTTCTGGACATTAGAGGAATAGGAGTGAAGACCTCGCCAGAAATCCTGAAAGGTAGAGTGTCAGGATTTAATCCGGGTCGTTGATCAAGTCGACGATCTGGACCATAGATCCGGATGATACTGGGCTTTTAGGTTTCAGGGATTTTAAAGGGAAAGGAGGAACACTTGCATCGTTATTTCCCGAATCGCAAAACCCCAAAAGCATTTAGAGGAACAGCGCCAGGTCATAGGACCGGTCATATGAAAAGTGAACCAAGGGAGGAGCTAAGGATCTGTTAGACCCTTTCGGGTTTCGGCATTTCGAAAGACAGAGAACAGGGGAACGCTTGCATCATGATTTCCCGAATCGCGAAAGCCAGAAGCGCCTTTTTGGTAAGGCATGTGGTCATAGCCAATGATCACATGGGGGAGCATAAGGGAAGGGAGGGTCTGTGCTAGGCCCCATAGAAATTCAGGGATTTTGTCCCTCGAGAAAAAGGAGAAAAAAGGCGAAAAATCTTAGTTGTCGTAGTGGGTGTGTGACATGCTATAACCCCCTATGTTCTCCAGCTACAATCGGAAGGTCACTACAACCACCTAGTTCTCATGCTACAACCTAAAGGAAGCTCCAAATCCCTGTTTCTCCGGCACCGACCGAAAGGATGTTACAACCCCCTTTCCTTTCCCCATCCAACCACCCTGAAATATAAGTGTCAAATGATAAAACCACTGCCACACTTTCACTGTGAGATATATCACTATAAACCTGTACCAATCTATGTCGACAACCTATACCCAACCTGTACCAATAATTTTGTAATGAACCTGTACCAGTAGTCAACCTATACCAACAAATACCAACATGTACGCAACCTGCCTGTGTTGCAACTCGCATATGTGCGCGCCCTTTATATATTGTAGCACGCGTATGTACGTTGCCTTTATATAAGACAACATGCGTACACCCTCATAAATTTAGGGTTTTCACCTTTCTCAAACTCATAATATTTTCCTCTATCACATCAACTTGTACCCTATCCCAACATCATAACCATCACCAACAACTTCACCAACACATCAAAATCACTTCACAACTAAAACCATCAACCATGTACCAAGATATACAAGTTATGCCTCAACACTTGGACCAACAAGATGTACCAATGAATAATACTAACCATGCCAGTGTTGTATTTTTGTAGATCTAACTCATACCATAAGTGCCATACAACCAACAACCCCTCTAGGGAAAAACCTCAAACTCCCATAACCATATCTCATGGAGACAACAATATCCAACTACACATAAGAATATGACATACCTTTTGAATCTGTAGATGGATCTGTTGTACCTTATCACTGTAGACTTTCTCGGGAGCTTGCTTTCAGACTCTGAGAATCTAGTACCTTTAAAGATTTCATGGATTTTCCCACATGTACGTGCCCTGTTATACTACCAGCTCATGTATGTACGCGCCCTTCTCCACAATAGCTCGTGTACACCTCAAAAACTAGGGTTTTTCAGTGTTTCTGCAACTCCAAAACTTTCATTGTTGACCCTTCCTGCTTCCTCAGACTTGCGTAACTTTAGATGTATCAATGAGTACCTACAATAATCCTTACACAATAATATATATTCAATATGCTCAATAGGTGCTAATAGGATAGCCTTGATCTATTATTTATACTTCCATGTAGCTTCCTCAAGGGGTTACCTTCTAACCAACTTATCCCTTCTTTTAGGGCTAACCCACTTCTAACCACTTGTCCACTTATAACCACTTTATCATCAAATAGTAAGTTCTCCACTTCTAGTTGCAACTAATTAATTTTTAATTATTTTATTATTGCAACAAATTAACCCATGATTAACTCCTAGTTTCACCCACTTGACTAGTCAACTTATTCTAGGATCTTCTAGAATAATTTGACTTCTTTGGCCTTCTAGATAACTCATGAGGGTTCTCCAACTTCACAAGGCCATATCTCTCTAACCGTGAGGAGCTATGTGATGTTCCACATATCACCGAAAATGGCATGACATGTACTATCCATCTAGAATAGTCTTAGTTGCAAATATATTAATTTTCATACCATTATACATCAAACAAACTCAGGTCCCTTACGCATACCTTTGTGCTACCGAAATTCACTACCGGACTTCTCCAAGGGTTGACATCAATCCCTAAGGGTTGACATCAATCTGCAATATCACAATATTAGTCTTGAAGGGTTGACATCAATGACAACCAACAATCCAAACCAATTGTCCAACAATTATAATTATTACACTTATGTTAAAAATTCAACATTATTATTATTATTTAAAAAATATTATTACAATTATAATTTAGGGGTGAAAAGTGTGGGGGGAGTCATCAATGATTCTAAGGGAAATTGAGAAGTAAAATATGCTTGGTGAGTTGGGACTACCATTAATAAAGTTGAGGCTTTATCCCTATATGAATGCCTCTTGCTCCATAAATCCCAAAGGATTCATGTGATGATAGTCATGAGCATTTCTATGGTCATTCTAAGAGTAATTATAAACAAATTTATCCCCTGAGACTTAAGACTTGGCTCACATGGAGCCTACCTAGTGACTAGTGAAAGAGGTCGATATTGATTTTTTTGCAAACTGTGCTCACATGTGATGAAATATGACCTCATCAAATTAGACATGTACTTTGTCGATATGGAAGGGTTTGGGAACTAAAAAATAATCCAAGGATGGCCTCTCCAAAGGCCAAAATAGTGGGAACCCGAAATAAGACTAAAAAGGAGAGATTCCCCAACTATTATCCATGACTTGGAGCTACAAATGCAACTAATATATCAAAAAAATAAGGCATGCTTATCAATCCATCAAGTATTGCAATGAACTCAAAAAGAGGAGAGTAGGAAACTCGGGTAAGGCCACATGACTCCAACATTAAACATAGAACACAAAAATCATCCTCTAGATTTCATGGATATAAACCACAAAAGTAAGTTAGGGGAGCAAGCAACTTCAAAAATGTCAAGTATGCACTTGGTAACAATGGCATTGGTCAAGTTGAACTCTTAGTTATAAGGATACTAAAATTGCTAATGTAGGCTAGGGAATAATGTCAATTTGTAAAGCTACTAGCCCTACTAACCCAAACTTGGTGAGCGAGGCCTGACCAATATGAAATCCAAAACACTAAATCCATATTTAATTGAGTCCAAGTGAACTAACACTAATGATTGATACTCTTTGGTAAAGATTTACTCGTAGACTCTGAAATGTTTTACCTGGTAATTTAGTCTTTATGTTGCTTGGTTGAAGGAGAGAGAAGATGCCTAGCCAGTAAGATTTTGTTGTCAAAAAAAACATAACAATTTTTATCCTTGTAAGTGATAGGAAAGATAGAAAAAATGTGATATTTTTGGCTTCCCCATTGGTGAACATGACAACTATATGATGATGAATATGAAAAAATATGTGGAAACTATGTGTCAATGTTGCATCATTGCTTTTTACACTATGAATATCAATGTTGTTTCAACGTCAAATAACACTAAATCTAGCATCATGCAGTGTCGTGTTAACATCACTATAACATCGTTTAACATCATCAAAGTTTCACCTTTATCCCACAACATTGTTTAAAACATATTTAGCATTATTATATTTATTATAAACCTCATAGATACTAATAAGGGGCAGTCTCACATCATGATTATGTCATCACAGAGTCATGTAAGCATCATATGCATCTATGCTTGTAGGCCAATGAGAATTGGAGTGGGGGATGATGTACCTGTGCATGGTTATCTAAGAAATGGATGGAGGGTGCATGCAAGAGGAAGGACACAGTTCTAGTGTAGTGGATTGGATGCATGGTTGTCATGGGTTATGGCCACCATGGCTCAAAATACTAGTTTTATGGTGGGACCCCCAAGTGACTTGATTTTATGAAGGTTTCCATTCAATCATATGGTGTCAAAATGATGCAAATGAAATATCACCAAAAAGGTTTCAATGAGTACTTTAACAACATCCAATCATAAATTTGATTTGAGGTTTCCAACTACTAATTAAATTGCCTAGAAACTCTGTCAAGCAAACTACCCTGAATGCACACTTGAAACCGGTTCAGAGACTTGTGACAACTCTAAGTGAGTCATATGATATCAAAATGAGGAAAAAAATACGTGATTGGAAAGGTAACAAGGTAAGCTATAGTCTAGAAACTCTAGTTTTATATTATGATGCCTATCAATGACAATTTTTAAACTAAGAACCTCTGCTACCAAATTGTTTCCCTAAGACTAGTGTCGATTTTGAGAAAGTTCATTCTCAACAACTAGATCTTGAAACCAAGCATATGATGTACCATTGGAAAGTTCCCAGATAGTCCTACATCATCAATAAGCCATATTTTTCCCGTAGGTCGGATTTATAATAGAATATAATCAGTGAAGTCACAACTATGGAATTTGGTCCCCTAGGAGACACACAACTTATGCCCTTCATAGATTGGGCATATGATCTCAAAATTGGACAAATGAAGGATGAGGGAAATCATTTTCTAAGAACAAGTTTTGGCTATTATATTTTTTAGAAAACCCAAAAAAATACTTTAAGATTGTATACAATACTCGACTCACGTGGAGCTCACTCAGTGACAGTTAGGATGTAGACAATTAGGAAGGGGATAAAAAGGATGGGGGTAAGAAATAAGTGGTGTATATAAGAAGCAAGGTGGTGGTGGGGGGGATAAGAAGGATGGTAGAATAATTCTCTTGGAAGAAATATTAAGAGGGAAAGTAGTATAATGAAGGGATCAACATTCCATCCCATGAGCTTTAAATTATAATATCACTACATATCCTATGAAATAATTCACTACAAAGCCTTTAGCCTTATCATATTATTTCAACTCTAATTTTGTCTCCATTTGGATGAAATAACCTCCAATAAAGGCTAGATTTCACTCTTCAAAATCATGAAAACTCCTTCCTACATTTGCCAATTATATTACATTCATCCAGTTATAAGATTAACGATGAGAAAAAAAAGTGGCCACCTGTATGTGTATTATTCATCACAATTTTAGTTAATTTTATGTCTATTGTCAATTGTATGAGTTGATTCTTCATCCTTTTGTTGTAGGTAAAAGTATTTAGACAAACAAAAATCATCCCTTCAATCGATATCAATGAACTTTTATCATCTAAAAATGTAGGTGATGAGAATTACATTCCTATCAACAAGGTGGGTGAGCCTTATCTAGATACATATAGTTACCTTAATACTCAGTTAAATTTTATCAAAGAGGATCTATTAGCACCTTACATAGATCAATTAATTGAAATATTAAATATCTCATGTTCAGAATAGTAATTGTTTACTACATGAGTGGTTCTTGAATTACAAAGATTTGTATCTTCGCAAAACACTTTTAGCACCATTTCAAATAATTTTTCAGCATGGTGTTTAATAACATCCATTAGCCACGACAAGATAGGACAAGACAAACTGATACCCTTTTCTATTTGATTTAGATTTAACACCCTCAACATTAGCAATAAACTCTTTCAAAATACCATACGTGCATGCATCTTTAACAACTGGTGATACATTTGACTCAAAGTAGTCTAACATATGTTTATTGATTATGTTGTGATACTCTAATCCATTCAAAGTCATAGACAATAATTAATGTAGAGAATCCTTCACCATCTCTATATGTCCACAATATGACTTGCATTCACCCATGCCAAGTCTCATCACTAAATCAAACAATATATTTATCTGCAAAGATTACAACATGGCTCGAAGTTTATCTTTTTGCTCAAGACTCCAACAAACAACATCCAAATATCAAATAGATGACTTGACACAATCATGATAAATGCATGTTTTCTTTTGTATAATAAGAATACATTAATTGGATATATTTGATGTAAGAAGACTCACCATTGTGAAAACTTGTTACTTTGATTTCAAACAACGACTTACTGAAAATGAGCGTTCAAAAGCCTTCCTTTCAAAAAAATCAGATTTTTTCAAGACTTGAGAATGATAAAAAAAATAAGATTAAGTTGTTATTTTTATAGAAATGCATGTATTTGTCCATTTTTGTAATATACTTGGTACATTGAGCGTGATGAGCTTTAACAAAACAACAAGTGTGTGCAAATATGACAAAAATTTCACAACACTTAGTTTTTTTTATGAAATACAATATTTCAATGCTAACTCAACTCTAACTTGATGCTATATATTTATCAACAATACACTATCTTGATACACACAACGCAACTCTGACACACATGAAGTACGATAGATTATGGAGACACAATTATGATACAATCATATTGTAACTTCGACATAAGAGAAAATAACAATTTTTTAAATATTTTGTGCATGGTGATAATGACACAAAATTGACGCAAAAATGATGCAAATTTATATTAAAAGAACCCAACTCGTGCTAGCAAAAATAACTTGGCTAGAGAAGAATGGGATATATCAACACAAATCAACAACACTACAACTTTGTATTGTAATAGTGGAGGAAGTAGAAGGTGAAAGCAAATGGTGCTGGAAATCTATTTGGAAACTGAATAGCCCTTTCAAAACAAGAATTTTTATATGGTTGGCATTATCTAGCGAAGTACTTACTTGGGACAATTGCCAGAAAAAAACATGGTAGGGTCTAGGTAGGTGTTTATATGTAAAATTAATGGTGAATTTGTAGATCATTTATTAGTACACTACTCCTACACAAGAGAATTTTGGAGTAAGGCTTTAAAACTGATATATGGAAAAGGACAATGGGAGAGGGGGTTTATCTCAACCTACTTAGAAATATGGTAGAAGGATAAATTTGTTTTAGGCCACAAGTCATTTCCATGCATAGTTGCTTGGGAAATATTGTTAGCGAGAAATGAAATAACTTTGCAAGGCAAGGAAATCCCTCCTATTCAAGTATGTCATCAAGTTAGATTTGCATATGGAGGAATAAGACGAACAAGAAAATTGAATATACCTAGAACTTTGAAATTCCCATAAATAGATAAATCCATGGCATGGGGTTACTTTAACGGTACATGTTAAGGAACTCAAACTATTTGTAAAGTCGAGGGCATTCTTTTCATAAAGGAAAAGCAATGTAATCTATTGGACAAGGGATTAATAATAGGGATGAATTATATGCATTATGGTTAATTCTCAAAATTGCATTAGAAAGGGGAATCTTAAACCTTCAAATCATGGGGGACTCTAAGCTAATCATTGATAAGGAAAAGGGGAAAAATAGGTTGGAAACTTATTGTTAATCCCAATCATGGACATAGTGAAAGAAGTAAGGAACACATTTACAAATGTCTCTTGCAATCATGTTTCTTGAGAATTAAATGAAAAGGTAGGAAATCTCTCTAAAGAGTCTTTACTTCTACAGGAAGGTCTACGATATGAAGTTGAAACTAATGAAGAAGGAGCTCTCATAGAAAAGTTCCAACCCCTATATTGATAATTAATTGACTTGTGGTGGAAAATTGTGTTTGTATGTTTAATTTATGAGTGTTGAAGTTAGCTTATAGGCTGTCATGTTCTTTTGTTTTGTTTTTAGGCTTGACATCTTAAGCCAAGTTCCTCTAGATGACTATAATATTAGACATATGTTGACTTTATGTTAGTTTTTGTTAATGTAGATGTTGATGAAGGAGAGAACCAGTGCTATGGTAGTGTTGGTTAGACACTTTTGATGTATTGAATAATTTCTTCTTGAAATATCAAATATAAGATATTTTTCTTGGAAAAAAAAAATCAACTACAAGGAATTTCAACATTGCCAAACACGATGATCATTCATAAAAAAACATTGAAAAAGCTAACAAAATTGCTAGAATTCTCTTTATTTTTCTTTCACTAGTCCCGTACACCCTTTTTAGTATAGATGTTAGAGGTGTTTTTCAAGGTCATAAAGTTCCTTTGTCACATAGATGTAGAAGGGTTTCCCACCATTTCATCTCCAATCCCTATAGAATGGACTTGACACATGGACTTCCATTTTAAAAAGACAACTTTCAAGAATCACATTATAGTTGAAATCATAAGCAATTTTATCGAAGATATTTAACTTTTGAGTTTACTTAAGATCATGCCAAGTATGTTAATGATGGTGCCCATTATTACATAATTCCATCTAATAGAAAACAATTTTCTTGCCTAATAATTTTATAGTAAACATAGTTGAGAGACCAAATTATAAGCTAGTGGATTGAACATCTAAATAATTCTTCATGTTAAATCTAGACATCTCGAGATCCCTGAAATTGTCATGTGAGAAAACAAAATATTGTGTCCCAAACAATACAAACATGTTTGCATTGAGTTGAATCTAAAAACATGAATACCTTAACATTATCAATTATGTCACATGTATAATTGATGGATCAATACTATGTCATTTTATTTGAATTCCCCTTTTGTAATATGCATAACTTGATGTCTAACTATGCCACGCGTCAACTGTTGGATTATTGAGAGGGGGGGTGAATCAGTAATAGAGCAATTATAATCCTTTTTCACCATAAAATGCAAGTGTTATATCAATGTAGCATTATCATCCAATAGTTGCAGAGTAAATAAACAATCAACAAATGAGCAATCACACACATACACAGTACACCAGTGTTCTAAGTGGAAACCCAAAGCAGAAGAAAACCACAGAATGATTTTTCTTATATGTCTTTAAGAATTACATTCATTGGAAGCACCAACTTCCTTTGTTTTCCAGCTGCAACTAGAAGGAGGCTCCAACCCCCTAGTTTCTCAGGCTACCACCTGAGGGAAGCTCCAACTCCCCAATTCTCTGGCTACAACCAGAAGGAGGCTACAACCCCCTATGTTCTCCAGCTATAACTGGAAGGTGACTACAACCACATGTCCTTGCCCCGTCTAACTGCCCTGGTATATAAGTAGAATGATGGAACCATTGTCACACTATCACTATGAGATATATTGTTGTAAACATGTACCAATCAAACTGCACCAAACAACATGTACCAATAACCTAAACCATGCATCAACCTATACCTCAATCTGTAATCAACTTGTACCATAAACAAGTGCATCAACCATGCACCAACCTATACCAAACAACTTGTAATCAACCTGTACCATAAACAAGTGCATCAACCATGCACCAACCTATACCTCAACCTATACCATGAATAAATGCATCAACCATGCACCAAACCTGTATGAATAACCTGTCACAACAACTTGTCCAAACAACCTATCACAACAACCTATCTCATCAATCTTATCAACCAAATCAGATCTACTCACCAAGATCAATCACCAAGACAACTCTCAAAGATGTGCATCAACCAAACATAACACAACAACTCATAATCATCACCAAGATCAATATGTGCTTCTAATAATATACCAA
>ML776765.1:55508-70779 GCA_009831015.1 Picea engelmannii | reverse complement strand
CAACCATGTCTCGGCATCTTCCTCCTTCTTATGTTCTCCATCGAATGTTGGAGGCTTAATCTTGTTCATCTCTCCTTTCAATTCCTCCCTTCCAGATTTCTGATGTTTTCTAGTAGGGGATGGGCTTGAACTACTGTGTGTCTTACTGTCAGAATGTCTTTGGGAGCGACTATGACGTTGGCTACCACTCCTCGACCTACTTCTTCTCCCATGGGTTCTGCGACTCTCCATCGTACTTGAGTCTCTTCCTTTCTCGAGTTTCTTCTCTATTCTTTCCAGACTCTTCAAAAATTTTAAGTTTAATGCGCCCTGTTGGTCCTTGACTTTCATGAGCTTTCAGCTATCATCTCGGCGAGACTTGGCCTCTCTTTGCAATCCTTCAAGGATTTTCATTATGTGTTCTTCCTTATCCTTCTCCTTTCCATGCCCATTAGAGTTCGATCCTTCGACTCCCAGGTTAACATCCTTTCCTTCCTGTTCATCTTCTATTTCAGGGGTAATCTGCACCTTTCCCCACTCCATACTCGGCGTTGGTTAACTAGGGTACTGACCTCCGTTCAACTCTACACACACACTGTGCAATTAAATTCGAAGTTTGTCAGGCCATCAAAACTTCATGAACAATCTTCAGCATTTATAACTAATACCAACAAGAACAAAAGACATTTCGATTCCAATGGGTTTTCTGAGCTCTCATTCGGCTCTGCAATTTTCAGGACTTCATCATTTTTTTTATTTTTTTTTTGAGCTTTCATTTTCGGCACTTCAGAATTTCGGAACTTCGGGTTTCGGAGTTTCGGTACTAGAGAACTCTCGTTTAACTCTCCAGGCTAGACTCGGGGTTCACACGACCTCCCCTTATATGACCACAATCATACCTCCTATCGGAGTTTCGAACTTCCCACGTCCAAATGCACATGTCCTCAGGATTCGCGATTCTCCGAATCTGACGCGCCCTACACATGTTAGCTCTCCTGGCTTAGCTCCTGGTCCACGTGACCTCTACCCCGTGACCGTAGTCAAACCTCTCGTCGGGGTTTCGAGGTTCGGAGTTTCACAATGCTTGGACTTCTTGTCCCCGCGATTCTTGATTCTCCAAATCTCGACCGGCTGACAGCTACCCCCCCCCACACACAACGGAGCTTTCCTCCTTCTCTAATCTACTGATAGCTGGCTCCCACTTATCGGGATTTCGTGGTTCACGATTCCAAAATACATAAACACTTTGTCACCAGGATCCCCGATATCCCGATGATCCAAACACCGATCAACAACTTCATGTTGGTCCTTTCCTGATGGCGTCGATTGTTGCCTCGGGTCCTCCTCAAGAATGGACGGTCCTCGCCACTTCTCGTTATTTCGTGATTTCAAATGCTCCGGGTGCCTTGTCTTCAGGGTTCGCGAAACGCAGAACCCCGATATGTCGATGGGCTCCCGATCTCGCCCACGTGTCCCAACTGAGGGATGGCTCAGATCGTTCCCGGGACTTTTACCATGAAAATTCCCGACCTCCTTCATGACTCTCGATATTGCGATTCCTGATTTCCCGAAATGGAAAATCTCACGACACGTGTCCTCCGTCTTTCGGACGGTCTAGATCTATTTCGGAGCTTTCGCCCCTAGTCTCTGAGATTTAACCTTCGTACATCTCCCGAAAGATCCTACGGCTGACGCGTTTTCCGGCCGAGATTTGAAGGCTCAAACGGTTCCTAACCAATTCGGAATTTCGCATATCGCGATTTTCCCACATTCCTATGTATTTCAAAAAGGAATTTTAATTCCTATGCACATCTTTCCAGATCTGATGGTCACGAGGGCTCACCTTCCCTCCCAAACAGATCCTAGAGCTCCTACACCACCGGTGTGGAGTCCTCTCTCCCTGTGGACTCATACCACACTGACTGCGGTTTCATAACGTCGCTATACCTCCTGATCTTTAAAACTCGTCAAGTAACTCCTTGACATTTTGGAGCAAACCAGGGTATGAAATTGGCCTTCCAGACCCAATTTCCCCTCGCAGTCTCGATCCAAAGACCGCTCCACTGGCCCATCTAGGCTCAGTGTCGAAACCTTGGCTCTGATACCAATTTGTAACACCCCTTTACTCACAACTACCCAGGGTTACTATAAGACTACTTGGTAGATAACCCAGAATAATTGTAGCGCACCTTGGACTACCGTGTAGGTGTTACTACGCGGAATAACACATTCTCTCTTATAGTTAGTCGCGTGCATTTAAGCAATGAAATACATTTAAGCTCAGAGTAAGCATAAGAGTCATTTTAACATAAATAATCCATGGCAAATACATTAATCCAAATGCATAGCAGAATGCATGATCATTATAATACATAGAGATACAAAACATATTGATAAAATGTGATAGAACATAGTTAGACACTTATCTTGTAACAATGATGGGATCCACCAACCAAGTGCAGGCCTTCCACGAATCACCCAGCCTTAGACCACACTACTCGTCAGCTCAACAGTGGATCACCCCCGAGCTGGGACTAAGCTCCACCCCAAGGCAAGGAATCCTAGATAGGCTAAGGTTACAGGGAAAATAGCACTTAGAATCTAGAAGGATTCTTCTCAGGATGCCATCTTACGCCCACTACTACCAGACTCTCATTCCCCACATGCATGTTCCGCCCGGGAGTATACACCTTCACAAGCACATTCCATCGGTGCTAACCTCCCTCTCTGGGTCTCGGCAATAGGCCGAATCAGGAAGTCTCAGAGCCTGAAGCCGGTGCTTGACACTCTCTGGAAGAAACCTCTTCCTACAACATCCACCTCCCTTACCTAGAGATAGATCACACACAGGCTCTATTACCACCTACTCTGGACAACAATTCACGTGCAATCCATCTTTGCATGACCACCACAGTCGATCGGGAATACAGACTCAGACATCCCCGAACAAGCTCCCCCAATGGTAGCCAGGTCTTACGGTGTTTAATTTCGGAATTGCCTAAGAAGCAATTTCCGCAGGGAATTACACAGACTCTCCCCCCCTTCCCCCCGAATGGTAGGTCCTCCCCCCAGGATAGACTCCCCCTCTCATTGTCGGGGATGGGTGATCGACAATCCACGCAAGGGTCAACGCAGGTTCGGACTGTTCAGACAGGGGATGTCCCGACTATCCCGGAACCAACACAGATACACGTCTTTCGGTTCAGAGGATGTACGAGGGTTTCTCTGCAGGAGTCAGACCCGTTCCCTTCTAGCAGTCCGTGATTCGAATGGAGGAGGAACCCCCAACACGGCTCATCTCGGCCTTTTATTGCATGTGCCAGGGTTGACACTTGTCACCCATGCGACTGCATGCGTTCCTTCAGCGTGCGTGCCTCCCATCATTTGGAAAATCACATGTCCTTCCAAAAGGACTTAGGTTAAAACATATAATGCACATATCTTCTTGGAATAATATTAAAATATTATTCACAAGGCTTAAGCCCCTAATTCCTTGCCCACTCTGTGGATGCTCAGTCCCCCTTCACTCATTCATCGTGGTCGGTCTGCACCTAGCAGTGTTTATATTTATTAATTGTTTTGCATGATTACATATACAACAACAGGCTCCTGGCCTTCAACACTTAGGCTCCCTGGCCTAACAAACACCTAAGCCTCCAGCTTATAAGAACTTGGCTCACCAGCCTATAAAACATAATTACAATTCCTTTTCAAAACATGGTTTACAACGGGGCTCGACCTTGGGGACACTACACCAACTGTCCATCAACCTAAGCCAGTTGTCTGGCATCAACTCCATGTTGAACACAAAAGGAATTACACATCTCCCTCGTACTCAACCACAAACCATTGAAATGTTTTAATGATAAGAAACATTTCACTTTCAATTGCTATATATATATATATATATATATATATAAGTTGATAATGAAATATTTTACTCAAGGTAGACATTTGTTTTTGTTATAAATATTTTTTTAAATGCCACTTGTCAACTCCAAGTTGACCAAGGAAGGAATTGCATATCTCCCTCACACTGGGTTGTAGAAAGCGTTTCTCAATGCAAATATTATATGAGAGTGATAAAGTCAAATTTATAATTGATAAGACTAACATAAAAAAGTGGTCATTCATCAACAAATTTTCATATTGTGAGTATATTTTCACATTGGGGTTGAATAGATGCTAATAAAATATTATATAAGAGTGGTCAAGAAGCAATATGCACAATAATTTAAATGGTAAATATTCAAATTAGATGAAGATGTTCAAATTCCAACAGGTTAAAAAAATTCAAAGTATCCATTAAAGTTCATTAAGATTTACATGTGTTAAGTGTTTTTTTAGGACAAAAGGAAATCAATTTTGAAAGGTCTACCATCTTCCCTCCCATACAAAAAAATTCTATACCTATTAAGATTTGTATTTGAACTATTTGCATGACCCAATCATAATCATTAAACCAAAAAATAACTTAGTATCCAAAGACATCTATTAAGACCTCATCACAATCATCAAACCAAAAGATAACTTAATATCCAAAGACACCTATCAAAACCTTATCACAATAATGAAACCAAAAAAAACTTACTATCCCTTGACATGTCTTAGGGAATACGAAATAAAAGTTGCATGGTCTATATTTTAGTTGGTCAACCTAATCTTGTTTTGTCTATGAACTTCGAGAGATCACATGTTCAAGACCAAATGCATACGGATTAGTGGTAGATGTCTAATGATGCATGAGGCTTTCTAAGTTATAAATTGCATAGCCTTCAATATGATCATGCTACATTAAGATGTAAAAAACAAAACATGCCACATTAGATTATGAGAAAGGACTAGACCATCCTTTAGATGTAGGGATCCTAACCATTAATATGCATTATTCTTTTTAAATTGTGGATTGAGGTTGTTTTGGATCCCTCTCAAGAACTTTGAATTTATATTACCCATACTCTTAACAACCACATAGCTTAGGGACATTGTGATTTATAACAATCTCTCCCTATAACGTCATCATCTTTTGTACATGGGATGCATTTGTAGGGTAAGGGGGAAAGTTTGTCATTAACACGGAGATGAGTCCAAACAAGAAAGCAATTGGCTCATGGCTGACATAGTGGAAATCCTCCCTTATTTCTATCCATTCCAATTTCCCACCCCCACACACACTCACTTCCCACACCTAAAATGATTGATGAAATCACACCAATTAGTGGTTATACCAACAAAAATAAACACACTTGTATGCCAAGTACTGCAAGACCACCACCCACTTTGCATGATCTGGGACTAGTGAAAGTAGAGCAAGTAGGGTGCTTCGTTAAAATTTTATTGCACTTTTTCTTGTGCTCCATTCAATTCAATGCAATGCTTATTTGATCTAAAGTTGTCCACGGGGTCTTCACTTAGTGAACCTGTGACATAGCACGTGCGTTCATGGGATATTAAAGAATACCCCTAATTTCAAAAGATATTGATAAATACCTCCCAAAATCCTTATGTTGAGCACCCCTCTCAGTACATATTTCCAATAATAATAAAAAAAAACTAATTTTACTAGATACCCATTTTTATACCCCCCAATACCTATAAACCCCCTGATACCCTGCATCCCCCCTCTATGCCTACAATATATTGACCTTATTTTTCACAATTTAAAAACCCCCTTTATGAATGAACATGATAAGATACTGATCAACAAGGTGAATCCCTCACGAAGTTGTCAAAGGCCCGTTAAATTGTAATCAATAAAGATGAATGGTGGTGAGTTGATTCCTATGATTCTCTTATTCTATTATTTATGGCATTCAAGTCTTACTAAAATAGATATCAACTACATATGAAACAATAGAAGAATCATGTGATTAAAGAGTGTAGGATCCTTTGTCATTTTCTCATTTTGGGTTGGTTAGGTAGAATGATAGGCTTTGAACTTAGGACCTTGGGAGATAACGAAAATGGGTATTTAGGGAATAAAATTATACTATGGCATCGGATAATTGCCCCGACTCTTCTCTATTGCCTTTTTTTGGGTAATTGTTGTCATAAAAAATCAAGCTAAGTGACATGTTGTAAATATCTTGATCCATCCACAAGGAGATCTCCAAAAAAAAATTGATTTGTTCTTTTCTTGGGTTTATGATATATTTACTAGAGATCCGAATTAGTACTACTATCTACATAGTCATTGAATGCCATAAATATAAGTCCATAAATATCTTTGTTAAATTTTGTTTTTGAGCTACACAAGTTGCATCCAAAATGTAACTTCATGCTTATTAGGCACCAACATCTCACCATGGCTTGGGAGATCCTTACTAGTTGCTTACAAATTGTGATTATGGTGTGTGAGTGAAGAATATAGAGCATATTAGGTGAAAATAAAGTTAAAAATCCTTTTGTTGTTAGTTTTCTTCAAGGCATTGGTGTTTTTCTCATTAAAGACCAAAAATATAAAAATGGCCATACTATAATAGATTTTTGTCATAACTTAGGAAATATGATATTTATTACTTGTTCCTAGCTTGATCTCTAAATAGAAGAAAGGGTCAAAATAAAAGATTTGGGGAAAAAAATGGGAGGCCACATTAACCATGTAGCCCTAACTGCCAACTATGTTATTTCTAACTTGGTTGTTGTATTTATAGGTGGAGCCTATAATTGAATCAATTTCTTATTGTGCCAACAACTTATGCCTTTATCTATTATGATGGTTCCATTTTGTCAATGTTGATGATGATTGGAAGATTACTTTGTCAAAATTGAAGCCAACTTGGTGTTGTTGTTGATGCCAATCTAATGATAGGCCAATGAAACATGTTGATTTGTACAATGATATTTCTGAATTTGGATACAAATCACTCCTCCCTTTAAGGATGATGTCCCTATCATGTTTATTGAATCTCTAAGTCAATGTTGTTTCCAACTACGTTCATTGTTTCACTAGTTGTCCATTATTTCATGGTATAAGCATGGGTGTGGAGGCAATACTAGGACAATAGAGAGGCATATACATATTTTAGAGAATTGTAGAAGACTATAATGTCTCATAGCTTCACAGTAAGCTTGGACATATTTGTAATTTGTATTGTAATTTCCATAATATAAGAAGAAGAAATGCACATTCCTTCATCGAATGCTAGTTTTCTTGTATGGGTTTTTAGGGTAAATATTTGTGTCCTATTGTGTGGCTTCACTATTGTAGTGAATGCTAGTTTTCCTGTATGGGTTTCTAGGGTAAATATTTGTGTCCTATTGTGTGGCTTCACTATTGTAGTCAATTTCATATGCACTAATAGTTGAATAATCATAATTGTGTGTTTTTGTTTATGTTAAAGCATTAAAATACAAATGGATAATCACACACTTGAGAATAAGCACAATGTAGTTGTTTTAAGTTTAGATTTGCTTTGGTGAACCAACCATTGGAATATCAAGGGATCACCAAAACCAACATTCATTAGTATAGGGCTTGAGTGCATGGTCGAGGCACTCAAGGCTAATTTGAACATTGTTGTGTAGAGAGGCGCTCTACAACCCATTATGGGGGAGAAGTTGTCACCTGATCTTAGATTTAGTCACGTGTTGTTAGATTTAATTTTTTTTTAAGTCGGCTCAATTAATAATAGTATTTACTATTACTATTTACTTTAGTATATTTGCTATTATTTTATTATTTACTATTTAGAGCAACATGAGCATTGATTTAAGTGATAATGCTATGAAAACAAGTAGTCTAAACAATTGACTTTTTGGAGTTTTTAAGAGTATATTTTCCCAAATTTTTACTGAAATCCAGTTAAAAAGTTGTTGGAACTTATTTGAGTGATTTAATCTAATTCGAGGGCCCGTAGGGTTTTTCAGGTGTTGAATCCATTTATGCATTCAAAAAGTCTAATGTTTAGACAAGGCCCTATGAAAAATGATTCGGTGCATTAATTAATTGAAGAAATAATAAGAAGAAAATTAACATGATGATAATGATTTAAAACAATTAGTTGCATTGATATAATGCAAAAAAATGCATTGATTTAAGTAATGATACAATAAAAAATGATTTAGCATAATCAAGTAGTTGTATTCACTTTAAGAAATAACATAAAACAACATGGTGCATTCATTTAAGTGAAAATGATATAACAAAAAACAATAGGGTGCATTGATTCCACTAATAATGATATAACATAAAACAATAGGGCGCATTGATACATTAGTTAATTGAAGAAATGATACAACAGATCATCAAGTGAAATGAATTTAGCAATAACGTAGTGAAAACAAATATTATAAGTTGAAGTCATATACAATTTCAACTTGGAGTTGACACATGTCCCTCATTAAAGAATAATATAATATTGAATGAATAAAAAACTACATGCTAAAAACAATCTATATTCTTGGAGAAAGTTTTAAGAGAACTATCTTGGTTGTGCTCTCTAATTTAGAGCAATGAGGTGCATTGATTTAATGAAAACAATATGCATTGATTTAAGTGATGATACAATAAAAAATGATTTAGCATAATCAAGTAATTGTATTCATTTTAACAATGATATAGCATCAAACAATAAAAAAAAGTGCAATGATATAACATAAAACAATAGTGTGCATTGATTTCAATGATAATGATATAACATAAAACAATATGGTGCATTGATTTCAATGATAATGATATAACATAAAACAATAGGGTGCATTGATTTCAATGATAATACTATGAAAAATTATTCAATGCATTAATTAATTGAAGAAATGATATGAAAGAAATTAATCATCTATAATTATTTCAACTGTGAGGTACAACAAATCATGAAGTGAAATAAATTTAGCAATAACTTAGTGAAAACTTAAGATATATAAATGTGAGTAAATAAAAAAGAATAATATAATATTGAGTAAGTAAAAAACTATGTGATGAAAACAATAACATTAAATATTAAGTTAGGTATCCTAGTTGTGCTCTCTGATATATTCTTGGAGAAAGTTTAAAGGGAACTATCTTAGATGTGTTCTCTCTGATTTACAACAATTAGTTGCATTGATTTAATGCAAAAAAATAAGCATTGATTTAAACGATGATAGGGTATTAAATTTGATAGGCATTGCCCCTTTGCCCATCATTTAAATATTGTGTGTTATGTGTGTTTTTGTTCATTTTTACTGTAAATACAAAAACATCTCAGGCACAACATGAAATTATTATGAAATTGCATTTAACATAACATCATCAAACTATTTCACATGGAATACAACACTATTAAAAACATAAACATAAAAGCTTAACAAATTACCTTGATATAGCAACTTGCACACAGTTTCAATTTTGAAAATCACCAAATAAGAGGTTCCAACTTCTTTCTATGCCTCAACTCTGCATAGATCCAATCATTGTACCAAACACTAAGTAGTATGCATGCAATGATGCGAAGATAGCTACAACCTACACGAAAAGGAAAAAAGTAGTTACAAATAGTTGTTGTCAAAATAATAATAAAAGTTATGGATTGCAAAATTTGAAATAATTATCATTATTAATATAATGAAATAATAAATATTAGTGAATTATTTTGGATTTGTTTTTTTAAATAGAAACTACTAATGTTTTCTAAAATGAAATAAAATAGAGCTTGTGAGAGGCATGCCACACCCATGTTTATATGCCACACCCATGTTTATTCTTATCTTCAAGATTTGGGAAGACATTAAAAACATAGGTGAGAAAGTATTTAAATGTGGATTCTCAAAAAACAAATATAATGAGAAAATAAGTGTGCCAGATTTCTAGCTCTAGCCAAATGAAGACAATTTCCATCAATACAATTGCAATTTAATATTAACTAGCCATACCTTTTTGTATAGTTGCATGTAGGTTTTTCACACTTGTTTTTGAATCCTTGATCTTTTCTTCCCTCTCAACCTTCACTTTTCAACCTACGGGATGTGATATCCCAACCCATGTTATAATATTTGTAACTTATGCGATGTGTTATGCATGCAACTTGCAACCTCCATCTGCTATTATTATTATTATTATATATGCAAACTTTTGATGATTAAAAATTGAAAAAAGGGGTAAATACTGGTCAAATTTAACCACTATTGATGATACAACAAAAAATGATTTAGTTGTATTCAATTTAACAATGATATAAACATAAAATAATCGTGTGCATTGATTTCACTGATAATAATATAACATAAAACAATAGGTGCATTGATTTCATTGATAATACTATGAAAAATGATTTAGTGCATTAATTAATTGAAGAAGTGATAGGAAGGAAATTATTCTTCTATATTGATTTCGAGAATGAGAAACAAATTTCAAAATAGATATTATAAGTTGAAGTCACTTACATTTTGTTTGATGATGTGTGATTTATCTATTAGTATTTGCACATTAAAACAATTATAATATTAAGATATATAAAATGTGAAAAACATGTTCAACTTGGAGTTCACACCTGTCCCTCCTAAAAGAATAAAAAAAATAGGTGTTGAAAACAATAACATTAAATATTAAGTGAACTATCCTAGTTGTCTTGTTTGAGATATTCTTTGAGAAAGTTTTAAGGGAATTATCTTAGTTGTGCTCTCTGATTTAGAGCAATTAGTTGCATTGATTTAATGCAAAAAAAATGCATTGATTTAAGTGATGATACAATAAAAAATGATTTAGCATAATCAAGTAGTTTTTTTTTCCAACGGGAAAATTTCTCAATTATATTATAAATATAATTTGTTCTCTAATCAAGAGATTACAAAGGACAGTGAAAAGAGACGAAACTGACAATGAATTTTACACCAATAATGGTCTCTCGACCAACATATGGAGAAAATTCATGATCATGCTCATAAACAAAACCATACATCCCCAGAATGTCACCGGAGAAGAAAACCAGCACGCAAGCTGCAAAAAGAGATACAAAATAGGGCAAAAACCCAACAAAAACCAGAAAAAAAGCTACTACAAAAGCCGCACGCTGGCAGAGGAGCTCAAAGTGTATACCCAACACCGCACGCCCCCAAAGAACCTCAAAGTATTATACATAATCAAGTAGTTGTATTCATTTTAACAATGGTATAACATAAATAAATAAATAAATAATGATTTAGCATAATCAAGTAGTTGTATTCATTTTAACAATGATATAACATAAAAAAAAAAAATAGGGTGCATTGATTTTAGTGATAATGATATAACATAAAACAATAGGGTGCATTAATTTTAGTGATAATATTATGAAAAATGATTGTGGATTAATTAATTGAATAAATGATACGAAGGAAATTAATTCTCTATATTGATTCCAATGGTGAGATACAACAAATCATCAAGTCAAATGAATTTAACAATAACTTTTCCAGAAAGAAAATTAACACAATTATATTTAGTCTATAATTTTATGCATTTGCTCCACCAACCGCTACATATAATAGCCCAAAATTATGAACAACGATTGTAATCAACATTACAACCCCAAAAATACTTTCCAGGTGACAGGATATCAGTCTCAAGTACTGACAATAAAGAGGTTGTCCATCTCGGGACTCAAAAAAAGTTCATATTACATTCTTCTCTAGGTTCCAGTAAGAGATTGTGCCAATAACTAAACTGAAACTCTGATAGATATTCATCAAAAAAGTGGATCAGAAAGATATTAGGATAGGAAACCTCCATCAATATATATTGATGATGTTTTTAGTAATCTCTTTTCCATCTATCCATTTATGAAGCACTATATTTCCTTCAGGTTCTCTAAGTGCTCTTTTAGATTGATCATCTGCGGCTTTGTTGAAATCACGAAAAATGTGATAGAAGTTTATATCAATAAAAAATTCTTTTAATATGATGATTCTCCTTTTCCATCCTTCCAATGCGCTAACTCTGAGGTTTCCTTTTTTATTTAACCAGTTGATAATAACCAAGGAATTACCAAATATCTGTAGCTTTTCGATGTCAAGAAACTTTGTTAACTTAGTGAAAAAAAAATCAAAACAAAGATATTGTAAATTGAAGAAAGATTGAGATTCATCACTATGTAAATATTTGTAATTTACTACATTCTTATTAGTATCACATTTTTCATCATTCTACATTGTTACTTTTTATATTCAACATATTCCTCATGTAACTCATTAACTATACTTTTAATTCATACTCTCTATATTCTCAATAAACTGATGTAACTGAATAAATTTCAAATGATCAGATTAATCTTTGATATATAGATATACATATTGTTGTTGATCTACAAATTTTGTGTGTCCACCCACGACTAGAAACAACATAGATCCATTTTAACCTTGAAACTATCAAGCGTTGAGAGTGATCAAATCTCTTGAGGTGCAAACCTTTAACCTTTCCTAAAGTTTTACACTTTAAAAAAGGTTTTCACCTCGAGAGATTTGATCCCTCTCGGGGCTTGATAGATCTGGGTTAAGATGGATCTATGTTGGTGTAAAAATTGACAGTTTTGTGATGTGTTTGCATGATAATAACTTTTCCTCCCAAAAGTGTAGACATGTGAAGAATGTTTTAAGGAACACATATCAACTTGAAAGCATAATTTAGAGTCTCAATGGGGCAAGGATGTGCATTTTGGTGAAACTAGTCAATTATGGTCAAATCAAAGTTTTCGCTCTTTTTGTAGGGTTATGGTGAGGATCGTGTCACTTTGGAAAATTGTGACACATTGGTTTTGTTGAAAAAATTAAACAATTTAGCCATATACCCTTGGATTCAACATATCATTCTTTTGTACCATGGATTAGATTGCATTTCACTAATTTGCTTCACAATGATTTATACCATGTTTAATTGCAAGAATGCAAAATTTTCAATTTTGGTTAAGTTTTAAAAATCACAATGGCTTCCTAGACTATATTAATGTGATTTAATGTGTGTTATGATATATGAATTAATTCTTGTGTATATAATTGATCATTTTTGTGGTTAACAAGTTTCTCAAGTCATAAGTCTAATTTTACTTGATATACCTACCAAGGTTGGTTTCATGGTTAAGGTTGGTTTCATGGTTAGTTAAGACAGTTGCCCAACATCCCTTGCATTTAGATGCATTTGATGTAAAATGAAGAAAGAAGATCATATCAAGGAAAATGAAGAAAAAATTCCATACATGACATGAACATAGAAACTAAATTTTCACAATCTAAGAATTTTAAAGCCAAATTGCAAATGAAAGATTAGCTATAGGTGCAAGATTTTATTTTTTTTCATTTCTTATAGATGAGATTTGCAAAGAGGAAAATTCCTATTTATTACAATGAAGAACTTAAGAATTTGTTAATTAATCATTGAATAACAAGTTTATGGTTTTGCAAATCTTATATTTCTCTATATACTGAAAATTAAATATGTTGAAAGTGATTTAATACCGACATGGTATATATTGATCCAAGGGCCTTTTTAGACATTACATCATGATCATGACAAAGAGTCAACCTAAAAAGCTCAATACCATATAAATTCATTACAATATCTTTGTATCTTTAAAGCATCTTTTATATTTTACTTTTGAACGAACTAGGATAAAAACTTATAAATATAAAATTCACTTATTTTGAAATCAAATACATGCACCTTTGTATTTTCAACTTTGGAAAGTGACATTAAATAAAAATTTATACTTTTTCAAATTTTAAGAGTGACATAAATAATTTATATTTTCAACTTTGGTCAATTGAAGGGGGCAAAACAAAGAAAGAGAAAGCTATTCAAATTGAAATGAAAGTTGGCACATGAAATTTGACTATTTCTCTCTACGGCCTTCATATCTACCTTTTGATTGGATGTACTACCAAACTCCAAATAGTACACACATGTGCTTCAATATCTAATGAGCTAAGCAACACATTTATCAACTTTTTTAATTATATGGTTCTTGCTCTTCCTTTACGTCTTTCGGGTGTTAGTTGGGGTGTTATATAAAAATAAATTGGTCACCAACATATTTTAAATAATATTTAAGAAAATGCAATTTGTATCATGTTTTATATTTCTTAAAATATAAGAAAACTACATAATATTTGCACGTGATTTCTTTGTTTTCATATTTATATAAATTTTATTTTACTTTTATATAAATAGTATTTTTTTAATATTTAATAAATTAATTATGATTAATTAATATTAATAATCTATATTTTTAATGAAAATATAATATAAGTTTTCATAAGCATTTATTGTGGTTATATATAAATAATTAACATATATTAATTTATAATATTAATTTTAATTTTATACGATGATGATAATGATAATGATGATCGATTTTGATCTTAAGGAGGTGGGGGATTATTTGGAATTCTTTATAATTTTATATATGTGTCTCAAATTCCTATTTATTCCTATCATTCTCATCTCTATCTTTAAGAATAGCTTTTCGGTTTCTAATTATTGTCCATTTCCCTTCCTTCCTAGCTTATTTTACCTTTTGAACTTCCTTCCTTAATTCAATTTGGTCTTCCTCAATGAGGTCTTCATTTATAAATATTCTTGACCCTTTTAAGCTATAGATTAGTATGCCATATTTATGGTCATTACAACTTACTTTGTTCAACCTATCTTTATGTTCAATTATTTTTCCTTTTATACCAAAAAATAATGAGGTTCAAGGTTTTTTTATTACTCATAATCCAACTTTATTAGCTTAATAATTTCCTCTTTGATGGGTTTGATATCCAATTTATTTTCCAAACTAATTAGGGCCAAATTGTTAGTTATTTTTTCTTCTAAGTCTTTCATCCTACCTCTGATGTTGGGATTTGCTTGGACCTCACCCTTTTGGGTTGATCGTTTTTATTTTATCATTTCTTATATTCTAGCCTCCATTTTTTGCAACTAAGTTTTGAACTCTAATATCCAATTCTCTATCTCTATTATATTATCTTTTAACAATCTAAATTTAATATCAAGCACTACCTAAATATTAGAAACCACATTCATATTATTTCTATATTTTATATTTAATAAATAAATTATAATTAATTAATATTAATAATCTATATGATAACGATGATGATCAACATCCACTAAGACCTAATTGGTCTATCAGACCTTAAGAGGGTAAGTGATTACTTGTGATTATTTAGAATTTTGTTTATGTGCTCGAAAAACATTAAGAGAAGCTTTCCAGGATCACCATACTTTTGTTGAGTTAAGAGGTTAGGAAGGTTGGTAGTGTGATCAATATTTTGAAAATGAGATCTAATATGGGTATAGGCTGGACAATCTAAGAGAAAGTGTTTTTCATCTTCAACCTTC
>ML776765.1:36772-55458 GCA_009831015.1 Picea engelmannii | reverse complement strand
CTAGATTAGGGTTGATTACATCTTCATAATACCTTAATTTTCTTTTTTCCTCTAACTCTTTATCACACCACATTTTTTCCTTAAATTTTGATTTGATGTTTTTTTTAATAGTATCTTTATTCTGCAAAATGGTTTCTTCCATGATTCCCCAATAGTTTAGCCAAGAACAGGCATCTTTATGTCATCCTCGCTTGAGTCGATGATGGTTATGACTTGATTTTGAAGCAATTTTAGGTAGCCTCTTGTCTTCCATGTTGTTTAACTTGTTCTTATACATTAGGTATCTAGTCATAGCCATGCTCTCAATGGGGGAGAGGCTTGTTTCTACGAGGAGGATGGGATAGGGCGTATTTCCTTTAATTTTGAGATTATAGGTTATAAAATTATTTTGTATTTGCTCTATCTTTCTCTAGGATTCACGAGAGATACTACAGCCCCAGATTTCACATCCATAAAGAATAACATGTGTAACAAGAGTCTCAAAGAGGAGTTTCTTCTTATCCCAACTCCAAAGATCAGTTGATTTACAATTGTTTTCAAGCCCATAATAAGCTTTCCATCCCCCAATAATCATTTTCTCAATGCTATAATTCCAATTGAACTTGTGGTGAATATCAATTCCAAGATATTTGTATGAAGTCACTTCCTCCAAGTTGTTGTTGTCATATACAAAGGTATCATAAGGGATATTATTGGATTTAATAATCATGACTTTAGTCTTATCAGTATTAACAATCATACCCATATTGGAGCAAAAATCCTTGAGGATTCTTAGTTGGTTTTCAAGATCATGGGGACTCCTTACCATAAGAACGATATCATTGGCATAAAGAAGAAGATTGATGACTATACCAGTGAGAGTAGGGCCGACACAACCTGCTTTTTCCAAGCATTCTTCTAACTTATCAATGTAAATGCCAAAAAGGGTAGGGGACAAGGGGCAACCTTGTTTCACTCCAATATTGCAGTTAATCTCTTTTGACCGGCCCTCAGTGTTTTTAAACTTAGCAATAATGTTCTCATACATCTTTATTGTAGCAACCCTCAACTCAAGAGGCACTTTTATCTCTTCCAACCTATTCCAAAGGTTTTTCCTAGAAACCATGTCAAAAGTTTTTATAAAGTCAACAAAACAACAAAAAAGATTGGTTTTAGTATTGCGGAACTCCTCTGCAATGATCCTAAAGGTAACAAGATGGTCCACAATGGAATGATATCTCCTAAACCCGGCCTGACCTTTAGCTCTTTTACCATGACTTTCTAGCCAAATGCTAATCTTCATTTCCAAAATAATTCCATAAAGCTTGGCTAAAATCGGGCTAATCATAATGGTCCTATAATTAGAGGGAATGTTTTTATCCCCATTTTTAAAAATAGGAACAATGAGGCTTTGCGTCCAGGGTTTAGGGAAGCCCTGCTTGTCTGCTAAATTGAAGAGCTTGTGTATGTGAGGGATAAGGATTGGCCCTCCAATTTTAAAAATTTCAGCTTGGTAGCCTTCAATGTCCTTAGCTTTCCCATTTGCGAGCCACTTAACCCCGAACTCTATGTCATCTAAAGAAAAAAATTCTTCCTTTGTAGGGACAATAGGAATGGTGTCCATGGCATTAGGGAACTCGTAAAGACTTTTAAGGTAGGAATTTCAGCTCGTTAAGGGAATCCTATTATTTTCTTTAGTATTGCATTTTAGAATTTGGCTCAGGATCCAACTTGTATAGTTGTTCTTGCTTTTTATTGATATAGTATCTTTTTTTCCTTTTAATTAGGGCTTTGTACGTATTGATCTTATCGAGTTTTAAGGGCTCATTAGAAGCATCCCTAATGGCTTTCCTAACAATTTTACATTCTTTATCATACAAAGGGTTGGTTGTTCTATTATTCTTTTTATGGAACAACTAAAAAGAGAACTTGTTAATAGAAGTGAAAATGATAGTTGTAAAATTATGATAGAGTTCTTCAATATTATCCTTATAATGGATGAAAATCTAATTTAAATTGAATATATACATATATAATTTATATTAATTTTAAGTTTATATAATATAAATATCACACATCACACTCATATTCTTCATTATATTTAATAAATCAATTTATCACACTCATATTCTTCATTGTATTTAATAAATCAATTTATCACAATCATATTCTTTCTTGTATTTAATAAATCATATCAATTTATAATTGATTAATATTAATAATTTATATATTTTCCATGAGAATCTAATCTAGGTTGAGAAGATAATTCATCTTACAATATTGTTATTATATAACAATAACCACCGTCGACTCTGTGAAAAAAAAACAGTAACCACCGTCTACTAAGTAAAGATAATTTTGAAATAAATGACGATAACAAATAATATTTCTTATATACAAATTATTTTTTTATATTGAAAAAATATAAATATTTTAAGTTTAAAGAAACATAAATATTTTAAAATTATATTAATAATTTTAAATTTAAACAAGTTTATTAAATATATAAATATTCTAAAATTCTTTATTAATAGTTTCAAATTTAAAGAGTTCCTTAAATATATGTAAAACTTTTTTTTTCCAATGGAAATTAACTTGCTGGGAACCCACCTCGATACTTCCCCACATAGTGGATGATATGAGAGTGGAAAGCAGCAGCCAGGTTTGAACTCGTGACCTCTCCCCAACCTGGGAAAGTGTGCGCACGTTCTCGCCAATCGAGCTATCCCTCGTGACTCCAAACATCAACTTTCTTATCGCTTTTTTCCAAACATCAACTTATTTATCAAATTTTATTTTTAATTTAAAAGTTAAATGCCCGTTACCCACCCTTTATTGTTGTTTTTTTCAAACATCAATTTATTTATCAAATTTTGTTTTTAATTTAAAAGTTAAATGCCACTTACCCACCCTTTCTTTATATATTCACAACTAAATATTCTTTATTAATATTGATTTAGATTTATGGAAATAAATTGTGTATGGAGTTTATGAAGTTTATGAAACTTCTAACGTTTGTAGTAGACACTTCACCTACCATCATTGCTTCAATAGTCCTTAATGTTGGGTGGAGTAAATGTTGAACATTTCATAAACTCCATACATGATTTATTTCTAAAAATTTAATCAACATTATGATGAACTGTGAATACCTACACACTATGATTCCTTCTCAATTTTTATTTTAATTAAATTTGAATTTTGATTAAAAATAAAAATATAAATGGATTGAAAAGTTGAATGAAAGTTTCCCCTAATGGAGTTACTGACAAGACTCCCAAAGAGATGGTGTGTGGGTAGGACAACCATATCATGTACCCACACACCCTCCTCACAACCCATAACTCTTGGTTTGTGTCCTCGTGGCCGAAGCTCAGTTCAACCCATTCTCTTGTATGTTGAGGAGATCACAACCGTAAGGGGAAGTTAGTTTGATGGCGCAAGTATAGGAGGGGATTCAATTGCCATTCCTTGCAATGAATTACCCACATCAAAGCATGATTTTGGATGCGTGTATGGGAAACCTGCTAGTTATTAGGGTTGCATGGGGGTGTTTTCTAAGTTACTATCTAATTGCTAGTTTGGCTTTGAATCTCCTTCACTGGTTGCATGGGGGTCTGTCTGTTGGTTTTGAGCATGCTCCTGGCATGGCTTCGCACAATGATAAGAGAGGCAAGGCTCCCTCTCACTCTACAAAGGTTGTCTCTGAAGCAGAAGTAGTAGTTGTTGCTTTTGCAGTCTCTATCGACCCTCCCTCTCAGGCTCTTCGGTAGTCTATCGAAGAGGATGTTAAAGTCATATGGGCCTATTGTGAAGATCATGAAGTGGATGCATAGGGGGCTCCATTCATCCCGGATTTGGGAACTAGCATTTCTAGGGATACCAAATTCTTCCACATGGTAGAATTATACTGGCATATAAAGGCTTTTTTTGCTCAAGCAATGCTAGCTAAGGAGCTAGAGTTTAGGTAGTTTACGCTGAGGATGGAAGCACTGGAGAAGCAAAACAAGTTTATGCTCACACT
Source organism: Picea engelmannii (assembly GCA_009831015.1). Taxonomy (NCBI): domain Eukaryota; kingdom Viridiplantae; phylum Streptophyta; class Pinopsida; order Pinales; family Pinaceae; genus Picea; species Picea engelmannii. Next base: position 51,455 of record ML776765.1, on the reverse strand, counting down.
TGTCTCATGGCTCGTCAAGAAGTAGGGTGACAACATTTAGATGGTTTCAAAGAATACGACATCTACCTCTCGGGCACCTCTTTCGGGAATAATCAGTGAAGGATCTTTGAAGACACACTCTCCAGCTCCACCAGTGTGTCAGACTTGACTGGTTCTCTTTCTCATTTCTTTTTGATGCTTGTTTTATCATAGTTCCTACTCACTATATGCTATATATTAAGAACCTTGATAGTTATATGGACATTTTCAATTCTCTTGTTTTTAGTATTATAAGTCGACATGGTTTCCTCAAAAACAGATCAACACCTACTCTAAATAGATAATGCTAGTTTGAACAAACAGGGTCATTATCCAAGACCATTAATTTATGTATAATATATTTATAATATAAAAAAAAATGCTTACTAAAAAGTTGTGTTAACCTTATAAACATTTTTTAATTTTTGCCATAATTTCGATATATATATATATATTAAATAGTTAGCAACTTAGAACCTAAAACAATAATAAATTATTAATTAAATACAAATTATGTGAAATTGAAAATTACTAAAATTAAACTTAAATAAATTATAAAAAATGTTTTTTGGGGACCTTTGATACTCTTTCTCCTTCAAAAAGTACATCACACTAGTGTATATGTATTTCTATAAGACTAACAAAATTATTATAAGTCATTGTTGATATATAAAGATGCTAAAAAAGTATTTAGGTGTTACAAATTATTGTTAATATTTGATTATATCACATATATAATTGATCGATCAATACTATGTATGCTATTTTATTTGAATTTTTCCTTCTGCATTACACGTGCCTCGATCACTAATTGGCTTTGATCACAAACCTTGATCTCAATGGTGGAATAATATTGTCGTTGATCTTTTTGTTTAGAATTTAACTTTAAAAAGGGACACATGGCATCGTTGAAACCCTTTCGAATCTCCTTGAAAAGCCCTTTGGAATTTTAATTTTAGGGATGAAATCTTAAAAAGCCATGATAAAAGATTTGAGGAATTTAAAGATCTTATTACAGCCAATAAGGTCAAATTTATAATGAAAATAATGGCCATTCAATCATACATTTTCATAATGTGAGCGTATTTTCACATTTGGGTTGAAAATATATTAATATAATATTGTAAATGTAGGGCATTAAGTTTAAAGGTAATATGTTCAATAATTTAAAGTGGAAAATATTGTAATTTTAATATAATATCACTATAATAATATTTGATTAAAGTTTATTAAAATTTATAATTTTAATATAACTTAATAAATTTTTTTATTAAAGTTTAATGAATTTAAAATTTTCAATTTTTTAAAAATATATAATAATTATATATCTATCAAGTATATCAAGTTGAGTGTTTGAAGTATTTTTATGATCTTATCACTTAAGAGTATATGTTTTTTTAGGGGGTAGGGTATGTACACCTTCATAGACTTTAGAAGTCAAATCAGTGCAAAAAGGGGGTCCCTTGTCCCACAAACAAGGGGTCTCATACACCAATTTGGTGTTTGGTTTGGTAGTGACCTTAAACTTAGATTATTATTATTATTATAAAAAAAATAACTCAGTATCCAATAAAATCTATCAAAACCTAGTGACAATTATTAAACCCAAAAATAACTTCTTTTTTTTTTCAGCTAAAAATTTCTCAATATATTTAATATATGTTGTTCACAAAACAGTACATATAACTGATAGTTACATCCATCTCCAAAGCCACTTCAAAAAAAGTCTTTCACAACAGACCCTCAACTCACCACAAAAAGCACCTTAAAAAAAAACATATTAGATACATTTAACTTTGATGTAGAGTAGACAACCAAGTCCATCTAAGTAGCATAACCACCCAAAAAAAGAGAAAAAAAAAACTAGTCACAGAAAGAGGTGCATGAAATGGGAGGGACCCTCATGACCATCAATCCATTTTTTGAAATGGATGTTTCCTTCTGGCATCTATAGCGTTTTTTTTTATAAAGTGTTCGCCTCCCCATTTTCTTCCATATATATGTGAGCAAATATGATGATGTTGAAAGAATTTTTAAGTTCCACGATCTTGTCCAGCCAACCCATAAGTGAAGTGACTTGTAGAGTTCCCCTATTATTCAGCCAATCAATCACAATTTTTGAGTCCACATCCACAAAGGAATAATAAATGAAAGTTTCTTGGTCTATACTTAGTTGATCAATTTGATGTTATTTGGTTTGGTTAAGAAATTTTTTCATCTTTTTGCTAGTTACAAGAGGAACAAGAAACACCTTTGGGAGATCAAAGATGGAATGGGACAAGTACATTATGGTCAGGATGCTCTAAAGACTGAAGCACAACACTATTTTAGCACTTTCTTTCAAGAGCCTAGAACTAATACGATGATGGATAAGGTAGCTTCGACCAATTTGTTTACAAGGACGGTCAATGAGGAGGAAGTTAACCAGCTTGAAAAACCAGTTACAAAGGAGGAGATCTTGGATGTTTTAAAGGGTTTTGCCAAGGACAAAAGCCCTAGGCTTGACGGGTGGAGTGTGGAATTTTACTTACACTTCTATGATTTGATTGCAAATGATTTGTTGGAAGCAATCGAGGAGTCTCACAAGACATGTGTGGTAAACATAACTATCAACTCGACTTTTATAACACTCATTCCAAAGGTAAATGGCCATGCAACTTATGAGGAGTTCCGCCCGATAGCCCCGTGTAATGTTTGTTACAAGATATTCACTAAAATTATTGCTAGACGTATTAGACCAATATTGTCTCGTGTTTTATCCGAGGAGCAATTCGGTTTTTTAAAAGGCAAATAGATTATTGATGCTATAGGGATGGCGCAGGAATGCCTGCACAACATCAAAGTGAAAAAGTTACAAGCACTGATCCTTAAAATTGATTTGAAAAAAGCATATGATTGTGTTAGTTGGGACTACCTAAGATTGGTCTCAATATAATGCGGTTTCGGCTTGCCGACGACAAATTGGATTATGGGATGTATTACATCAACCACATATGCTATCTTGATAAATGGAGAACCCACGATGTTTTTCAACAGTGAAAGAGGTTTGCGCCAGGGATGCCCTCTATCTCCCTTGCTATTCATTCTTATCATGGAAGGTTTAGGTTTGGCCTTAAAAAGAAGTAAAGAAAAAGGTTTACTCACTAGCATAAAAGTTTCTAGGCTATATAAGATTATCCACCTATTGTTTGTTGATGACATCCTTATTTTATCTAAAGCTTCTATTGTAGAATGGCAAGAAATAAAAAGAATCTTAGATGTTTTTTGCAAAGCATCTAGCCTAATAATAAATGAACAAAAAACTACCTTTTTGCATTACAGAGTGAAGCAACAAGATCTGGAGTCTCTACAGGTAAACTTTCACTACAAATTTACTGATCTATCTAGTGGCTTCACATATCTTGGTTACTTTTTGAAGATTGATAGATACAAAATGGAGGATTGGATATGGTTGATTGACAAATATGAAGCTTGGATCAATCACTGGTGCAACCGACGACTTTCCATGGGGGGGCATTGTGTACTTATTAAGGCAGTTTTAGAAAGCCAACTTGTTTATTGGTTGACACTTGCAAATATTCCTTCTTTGACTCTTCAGAATATCAGACAGCTTATATATGATTTTCTTTGGTCGAGATGCAATAAGAAAAAAAATACACATCTCTGTGCATGACATCATTTAGCACGACCAAAGAAGTTCGGGGGCTGGGGTTTGCACGATTTGGGAAGTTTTTGTAGGGCGATGGCGGCCAATACACTCTGGAGGGCTCTGGTACATGATGGACTATGGCACCGCATATTGAAAGACAAATATTATCCATATGTAACAATGGAAAGATGGTTGTGCATGGTTATTGTAACAAATGTCCAAGGATCACAAACCTGGAAGTACCTTTTAAAGGCTTTACACATCATATTACAATGGATCGAATGGAGGTCGGGGTCTGGCCAAAAGATTCTGTTGGGCTATGATCATATTCTAGGGATGGGAGAAGGGGCGATCCTGATAGGTAATCTGATCACAACTATCAATTGGGAAGGAATTTATTATTTATTTTAGGCTCTTGGTGAAGATTGAGTGGGTGGGGGTGTTGGAACAAATTGGTTCACTAGTGAAGATTTGGGATTGGTTGGTGATCTCGCCTTAGAGTGGAATACATTTTGTTGTGCTCTTATAATCAATGGTATCCAACTTACAGAAAAGCTAGACCAACTCATTTGGATGGGGGGCGATGAATCCGGGGTATTAACTGTCAAGAATGCATACGAGGCTTTGGAAAAAAAGAAATGGGGTTTTGTGATTGGAGGTTGGAGGAAAGCATTGTGGACCTGGACTTGCCCACTAAAAAATTGTTTATTCACCTGGTTGCTGGTTGAGAATAAGATTCTCACCTGGGATTGGCTCCAGCGCCGAGGTTTTCTATGGCCCCAGTACTTGCTCTTTATGTAACAATAATCAAGAAACAATCTTCCATCTGTTTGTGGAGTGCACTTTTGCTTCGAAAGCCTGGGAAAAGGTTACTGCTTTTATTAAACATCCCGACAGGGAGGCTGATAACACCATTGTTGAATGCTTCAAGGCCTGGAAATTACAATATTTATTATATCCTAGTCTGCCAACGATCATTTGTTGGTTTGTATGGAAGGAGAGAAATTTGGTGATTTTCGAGGGACATATCCCAAATCTTCAGAAGGTGGCATATCTCTCACTTCTCACTTTGGAGAGCAATAAAAAAATATTAAAACCTGTGGCTCCCCGGAACTTACCAACTACAGATGCTGAGTATGGAGTGGGGGGATGGTTTGATGGTGCTGCTGAAGCTTCGAGTGACAACTTTGGAGCTGGAGGATTTATAAGAAAAAGGGCTCATAGATGCTACACATGGTTTTTTAATGGTGGGCCTGGCACTAACACAAAGGCCGAGCTCCTAGGGGCATGGGCACTTCTCCTCTTGGCCTCTCGCTTATCAATCTTGGAGATACATATCAAGGGAGATTCCAAAATTATAATCGACTGGCTGAAAGGTAAGGGACACCTTCAAGTAGCGGCACTGGAATGCTGGAAGGATTGCATCAAGGAGATGACAAATCACTTTCAAAAGATTACCTATGATCATGTTTACAGGGAAGGTAACACTGTTGCGGATAGTCTGTCAAAACGTGATCTTCAACAAGCTCCAGGGAAAATATATTATTACATGTGTGAAGGAGATCATGAGGGACCACTACAGTTTTTAAACCTCTTTTAAGGGGATCGCCCTGGTCCATTTTATGTTGTTCTGGAATACTTGATGATTATATATGCTTAAATTCGGTTGAATGTTTTTGTTTGGTAGAACTTCTTACTCTCAGACAAAGGAAAGTGAAATTGTCCAGGCATATATGGGATTTTCTGTTTCCAAGTGATGATATTTCTGACGCCCATGGAGATGGGACTTTGGAGATGTTTTGTTTTGTCATAGCTATTTTATGTCAGTGATGTTTCCCATAAGGTTTTTTTGGGACATCCTAGTTGGTGATATCTTTGATAAGATATCTTTTTGTGAACAGTTTATATTTTAAATAATATAAAGCGTAATTTTCTTGGGGAAAAAGAACATGCGTTTCCTCTTAAGAGGTCACAAATTCAAATCGAGAAGAGGGTAGGGTATGTATACCTCAGTAGACTTTAGGAGTCAAACCCCTGCTTGAAGGGGGTCCCTTGTCCCACAAACAAGGGGGTCTCATACACCAATCTTGTCCCACAAACAAAGGGGTCTCATACACCAATTTGGTGTCTGGCTTGACAATGACCTTAAAATTAGATTATTATTATTATTAGATTGTGAATTTTGAGATGTTATTTAGTTTAATAATAACAGACTAATAATCCTTAACCTGTTTCCTTATATGGAGACACACAATGTTTTATAAATTCAAATAATTTATATAATTAAAAAAAATCATATCAAAATGTAAAAAAAAACTAAAATATATTTTATCAAATTATTAAAAAAACTAAATCATCTTTTAAATGTAGATTTAGACTAAAATTATTATAAGTCCCCTTCAATAGATGCAAATATATAGTTCTAGTAGTTTTCAACATAGTAGTTTAACTATTTTGATTTTTGGATTCAGATATAACAAAGATTAATAGTAGAATATTTTTTCCAACAAATAATTGTTAATTATATTATATAAAATTTTTCAGGTGAAAAGTAACAAAATATAACAGTAATCATAGTGAATATATGAGAAAAAAACAAAATACTAATATCATATACGAGATAAAAACACAAAATATTTGAATATGACTCTATAGGTCAAAAAACTTGCTATATAAAACCACACAACACTATCTCTTAACGGTAGTCAAAGAATAAACTTATCAAAATAACATGCCGACAAAAGACATTAATAGAAATTTAAAAACAGAGTAGGACCCTCATTCCCCTCTTCCCATATCTACATTTTTTACTTTTAGATCATACCATAGAAATTAATCAAATACCATCAAAATTAATCAAATCACTACCAAAAATATACCATCAAAATAAATTCAAAAATTACTCATTTTAACAACCATATAACCCGGCGAAACCCTGATTTATAACAAGCTTTTTCCTATATCATTATCATCCGTACCCAGATGCATTTGTGGGCAAGGGGAAAATTATGCGGTTAACAGAGAGACGGGTCCAATCGGGAAAGCGATCGGATCATGGCCGACAGAGGGGAAATCCTCCCCGGAGTTCTATCTATCCTTCCAACTTCCCACCCTTCAACACAAACCCACTCTCCCACACCTAAAAATGACTCGTGAAAGCGCACCAATTAGCTGTTATACCAATAACAATAAACACACTTGTACTGGTAAGTACTGCAAGAGCACCACCCACTCTGCACAATCCGGGAACAGTGAAAGTAGGACAAGTAAGGAGGCCCGCTAAAATTTTATTGCACTTTTCTCGACCTTCCTGTCCTTCATTCAATTCAATGCAATGCCCATCTGATCTGAAGCTGTGAAAGGCCTATTAAGTTGTAACCAATAGCCATGGATGGTGGCTAGTTGATTCCTATAGCTATTTCAGGCGTTCAGCTCATACAGACGAAACAGCAGAAGAATCATGCGATCCAAGAACATAGGATCCTCTGTTGTTTTGACATCTTGGGTTGGTTAGCTAGGACGACAGGCTTCGAACTCGAAAGACCTTGGCAGAGAGCAAAATCGGGTATTTGGGCGCTGAAATTATACCGCGTTTGGAAGGATAAAGCTGGACTGGAGAGATGGGTAGTAAGTGGAGAAAAGCGAGGGATGCGCTGGGTCTGCATCTATGCATCCTCGTTCCTGCTGAGCCGAATGAAAGGCCAACTCTGAATGAGACTGTTTCTACTCGGTCTAGTTCTTCCGATACAGCTCTGTTGGGAGGGGCACGTGAATCGACCTTGGGACCTGTACAATCTTCGCAGGTTTCTCCTGGTCGCTTGCATTTGATTAAACCCAGCGTCCGACTTTCTCCTGTAAGATTGCCTGGTCTCTGTATTCGTCTTTGTTTACACTTTTGTTTTTACCAAATTGAGTTTTAAGCTTCTTTTTTCCCTGTTGGGATCTGAAATTTATGTATGGGGTATTTTTTTTCGTTATTGGGCTGTTGAGTTTTAATTTTCTTGTGCTTGATTGAATGGTCTGTCTATATGGGGCTTATCATATCTGCATGGGTTTACTGCTTACCGCTTGGGGGTATCGGCATCTACGTATGTGTCTCCGTGGGGTTATGCTGGTTCGTTTCTCTGTTGCCTTTTTTGGGTAATTGCTGTCATATGAGGTTATGCTGCTTCGTTTCACTGTTGCCTTTTTTGGATAATTGCTGTCATAAAAAAAGTTAAGGGATAAAGTTCTTGATCCATCCATAAGGAGATCCGTAATGTTTCTAAGAGTTGTTCGTTTCTTGGGTGCCTGATGTATTACCAGAGATCTGAATTAGTACTAATATCTATATAGTTATCAAGTGCGAGAAATCTTAGCTCAGGAAGTATCATTGTTAAATTTTGATTTTGAGCTACAGAAGTGGAGGTCCGAAACATAACTTCACGCTTATTAGGCACCCACATCCTCACCCGCCGCTTACCAATTATGATTATGGTATGTGAGTGAACAATATAGAGGATTGGGTGAAAATAAAATACCCTTTTGTTGCTGTTAGTTTTCTTCAAGGGACTGGTGTTTTTGTCATTGGAGATTAAATATAAATTGCCATACTATAATAGCTTTTCATCGTCATCCAGGAAACAGGCTGTTTAGTACCTGTTCCTAGCGTGATCCGTAAACAGAAGAAAAGGGTCAGAATAAAAGATTAGGGAAAAAATGGGAGCGTTGCCACTAGACCTTGTAGCCATAACTGCCAAGAACAGTAAAATGCTAATGGCCAAGCTAGCTTAAAAGAGAAGGAGCTTGGACGAAAATGATGGAGACAGAGTAGCAGTTGCATAGACAGCGACGAACACTCTGTCTACCGGGTTCGAAGAATAAAGGATGAACAAAGTATAATCTTCTGTGTTTTGGTTTTAATATACTCTGGAGATTTTCTACCCCGAGAGGTTCTTTTCCAGTTCAAATTTCTGTGTGTACTCTTCATATGGATTCTCCTGTTTTTCTATAGTGATTATTTGCTGTAGTTATTGCATTGTTGGTGTTCCACTAAGAACACAGGAAATGATAGAAAATAAACCCATTCATGTTTGGGAATCTCTAAATTATTGCTGTAATAATAAATATCTGCTCTATCATTGCTGGCATAAAGATCTGGGTGTCAACAGCTAGAGAAGATCGAAAGAATTCGTAGTGGTGAGATTGAGGCCCCAGAACTGGGAGGTGTTGACTGTGTAGGTGATTGCTACTATGGAGCCTATTGTTCAGCGTGTATATGTGGTTCAGCTTGTTATATGGTTAGTGGATTACTACGCTGCCAGAAATATATATTGTTGCCATGAAATTCCCGTTATAAAGAGACAAAGAGTTTCTCAAGAGTTAACTATGCAGAGTTCACTGGCCACCATAAATTGTCGAGCAGAAGTTTGCTATTACATTTCTACTTCCTTTAGTTGAATTTCTGCACAGAATCTAGCAGTTTGTAGCAAAGTTCAGGTTCCCCTGCCCAAGAAAAATGATACAGCTTGTAAAATCCAAGAAACACACACGAAGCTGCATAGATTTTGGTTGAAGAGCTGCGAGTGATTATCACTTCGGTTTTCTAATCAAGTATGGAAAAATGTATGGATAATAGGTACTGGTTTTGCATTGTTCTCTAAATTTGTTAAAGCTTAGAAAGGTCAATAGAAATGTGACAGTTTTGTAAAATTGTAGCTGTCCTTGTTGGGCTAGTTTGTTTATTAGGCTGTACGTTTTTAAATGTTAAAGACCTCGGTCTCTTTGCTTCTATACGGGGTGCTTTTAGCTATCCATGCACTTCATATGGTTCACATGCTTGCTGGACTTCAGCACTCGTCTAAGCATATCCTTTCTCATCCACTCAAAATGAAATCTAAGCACATATTTTTGAAGAGTATTTCTACAATTTCCTTAGTTTGTTCCTCACTCAAAGTAGCGTGTTCTTAAATGGAAAATAGTTAGCAGGGTTGATATGCAGGTTTGTTTAATAGGTGCATTGTTTTTGAAATTATGGCATGCTGGTTTGTTTGTGTGGAAGTACAAATACATATAAATAAATTCTTAAATAATTCAATTTGTGTAAATTAAAACACAGATTGCATAGAGGTCCCAAAAAAAGTCACTTGGTTTTGTGTAACTAATGATCAAATAAAAAACAAATCACACAATTAATGCACAAAAATTGCAATGAGGTACAAACAGCACTGACGTGATTTGTATTATATTACATCATGATCTGAATTGTTAAACATTACAAATAAGCGCCTCTCTCTTTCTCTCCGCACACGCATATGGTACATCGAACCAATGGCCGGCATACAAGATGTATGTCAGAAGCCACTGTTGTGGCAACAATTTATCATACTCAAGGGATACCGGCCTCACAATGTTGGATGCATACTCATGGATTACACAACTTGACTTTAATATTCTTAACACTCCCCTGTTAATGACAATTTGACATTAATTCAATAAGCTCTCCCTTTGTAAGGATTCTTCTTGACTTCTAGTTGATTTCTAGATTTCTGGAACTTGTCTCCAATCTTCTTTTCACCTGTTCTCTGTATCCTGCTACGTAGTTCCCTAAGGTCATCGCTATCATATTTTTAATGTCATTGTTATTATAATCTATTACTAATTCTCCTCCCTCTCATGGTAGAGGTCCATTCCCTCTCCCCCCCAAGCTGTACCCATTCTTGATGTACCCGCATGCTCATGACCTCTTCCTTTATAAAGGAAAATTGCTATACCCCATACACGTAGTTCAAAAAGTTTTTATTCTTATCATACCCATACCCCTATGTGTACCCACAACTAGATGGACCCATAAAACATAGGTTAGGAGCAACCACAATCCTTTCTCAAGTGTCCCTCTTGACCCCTTAGTGGGTACTGGATTTCCCATTATGGGTCCATATCACCTCAAATACAAGGGCCTTTTGTCACATTGTCTTCATTGTTTTGCTATCTTTCTTTCCTTTTTAACTTTTTAAGCACCAATCTAGTTGTGTACCCACAACTAGATGGACCCATAAAACATAGGTTAGGAGCAACCACAATCCTTAGTGGGTACTGGATTCCCCAGAATGTGTCCATATTACCTCAAATACAAGGGCCTTTTGTTACATTGTCTTCATTGTTTTGCTATCTTTCTTTCCTTTTAACTTTTTAAGCACCAATCCTTGCAGCTGATTCATGCTACTAGTTGTACTTGTTCACTCTACTCATCCTAGTCAGTTTTCTTTGGCCTCTCTCTCTCTCTCACACAGACATTTTAGTTTCATTTGCTTTGGATAGGATTGAGAAGCCTCTGAGTTATTTTTGTTCCTCCTCACAATTTGCACGTAGGTTGCATTGTATTATAAGTGAAATCTCATGGGTTTAATAAGGTTTGTACTTCTTGGGCACCATTTCAGATAGTTCTTTATGACTTTTGCATTATTTACATAGGGTTAGCTGAGCATGTTATCCTCTCTAACCATCATCACATTGAAACATCCAAGTAGGGCCTAAATTGTAGATTTTGATCCATTTCTCCCCATTCTCCCACATGACTCGGATTCTAATATGAATTATCAGATCAAGACCCTAATTCCACTTTAAAATTTGGCCATTAGGTAACATTAGGTATATACTACTTTCCTTGCTAGCCTACTTGCGCTCAATACTATTCAAATCCAGCCTAGAAACCACTTCACTTGGTGTAATTTGATCAGCTTCCCTGCATCTCTAATTAGGTTTTGGTCTGAAATATCAAACATAGAGCTTTGATTCCTTCCTTCTTGTTTGATGTTTTGGCTAAATTCAGACATCTAAAGAGGTTCCTTGCTCTCCTTGCATTGTTACATAGTCAACTAGCTAAGCCTAAAAGACCAAGTTCAAAAGCCCTCTAAAGCTTGCATCCCATCACACAGACAACCTAGGACAGAAGTTTGAAGCACATTTCAAAGTTAGGCTCCATAGTTGACTAATCTTTGTCATTCGAGATTGTTCAATTTAAATATCTGCTACCTGCACATTAGCCTAGTTCCATGTTCTTGTTTTGGTTCTCCGTTGCAAGTCAACCCAAGTGTCTATATACTTTAGGCATTTCACAAAGACATGAAAGTTAGATACGAATTATGCCCATAGAAAGGACATTTAGGCCTATATAAGTTCAGCCTCACCAAACATCAAAAGCCCATTGACGAGGCCCGCCTTACATAACTAGTCTCACTCATTACAATATGTTAGCAATGAATCTCTATTGCAATCTGATTTCTCAGAATGTCAGTTCTTGAAACTAGACCAGAAATCAATCATTTGGGGTGTTTCACAAAGGTCTTGCGATTAATCTTCCTTTAGTTCACAATCCATTCCAATTGATTGGGAAACTAGATGTCCTCTAAGTCTAGGTAACAAATTATTTTCCAATGAATCCTACTAGTTAGGTCCGATTATCACAAGCCCTATCCTCTGAAATTTGATTCCTAATCAGGTTATTGGCTATTAGGTCCAATTATCACAAGCCCTATCCTTCTGTTAGTAGATTTTTAAGTGCCAGTGGAGGTACCTCCTCAGATTGTCCAGCATCTTTCCCACTTGAAATTGGCTAGCAGTCTTGGAATGGTGTGGCGTGCTTTTTTTTATCAACTCCACTCTTCATTCATGTGGATTACATAACATGTCGAGTTGCAACAACATTCCCTTGTTGAGTTGAAAGTCTTTGTACTCTTCTTAGACTCTGCTTCTGTTTGATTTATTCAGGCTTCCAAAGATGTCTCAAAAATCTTTATTGATAGTGTAGAGGGTGTTGATCAAACTCACACGTTCTTGCCTCAGTTAGTGTGTTGGCTATATTTATTGGTGGTTGATATAGGAAATCAATAATCTGCTTTGTTCTCCTTTCTTGTACTTTGTGACTAAGTTGAATTGCTGAAGATACGTCACTCATTTGAGTTGTCAAGTTTCCTACAACTTAGGATAAGTTTGCAAGTATTGCAACAATTTATGGTTAGTATGCACAATGGTTTCTTTACCTTGTGAGTAATGTTGATCTGATTCTAGGATGAAAATTGGATGTCCGGAGGACAACTTAAACCGATGGGGCTGATTAAGAGATGGGTACAGAAGCATGGACAAAAATGAAGCAATTAATAAATGAGACATGCACAAAGAAATTTGGACTGCAACAGTGTTTGCATTACCGTGTACAAGTTCTGTATATTACTCTATGATGGAAAGCATGAAAGCTGTTATGGTCCTGAGAGATTTGCTGTGATCAGCAACAGTAAGATCTTGTATTGATCTGGTCCTGGGCCCTGGAATTATACAGTTTGTGTGTATCAGTGCTATTCAGAGAGTCTGAACACTAGAACTGGAATTCCTCATGGCATTGGAGCAGGATTGTTCTGGTCAGGAAGTTTGATTGTAGCAGTAAGTGGTTATGGAGAAAGAAGATGCAGCATATATTAGAACCATATTGTGGTTCTAGAAGATAAGCAGAGTTCAAAACCTAGTTGTAGTTCTAAGAGATAGGCAGAGATCATACAGTCTGGTCATGGAGATTTAAGAAGCTTGAAGTCAACATCAAACTCGCAGTAAAGAAATTCTGAATAGTTTTTTATTTAGCAGTAGGAGAATAGCCAAGGGTTTGAAGCAAAAGGGGAACCATAGTATAATGGAATTCTCATCATCTTCAAGTATCCTGCTTCTTGGGACGAAGCCTGATGATAAAAACTATGGGGTCTGGAAATACCAGATCCATAATTTGCTCATGAAGTGAAAGTGGCTAAAATTGGCTGAGGGGTAAGAGCAGCCTTTGCAAGACAAAGCTGAGCTGGAGAGGTGGAAATCTTGTGATGAAGATGCAATGTATATATTCTTGGAGCTTCTATAGTGTATCGCATTATGCTGCAAATTATAATAGCCGATTCTGCAAATAAAATCTCGACTACTTTGCAATGCTTGTATGAAACTTCAAATCATGCACGACAATTGTACCTAAAGAATCAACTTTATGCACTCAAGATGAAAGAAGAGGAAAGTGTACATGACTTGGATTCCGGATGTGTGAAATCAATTGATTGGCCATGAACACCTTTAATGAATACTGGTACATAGATTGAGGCACAACATAGCATATAAGTGGAAAGAAAGAGTGGTTAAAGAACCTAAGAACACAATGTATAGGTGGATTTGTTTAATATGGTGAGAATTTCTCTCTTGATCGCAGGTCAAGGTAACAATCTAGTGATTTTGGACAATAGAGAAGTGATGGACAACAAGGAATGTGCTATATCTTCTTGGATTGAAGAAAAAAATGTGGTTTGTTAATTAAAGGACCTAGCTGAACTTGGAGGTAGATTTCAATGATGGAAAATGTTTGATCAAGGATAACAACAAGTACTAAGTTGTTGCATAGGGCTACAAGAAAAATGTCCTCGACATATATGAAGAGAAAGTTGTTGGAGAAAGTGCGTCGACACCATCAATGATTAACTAGAGAAGATTACGTCATTTGGTATGGATATAGATGTGAATATGGATCAAGGAAACGAATATTAAATGTGAAGTTGTTGTATAGGGCTACAAGGAAGATGGCCTTTATAGATTTGAGGTGAAAGTTGTTGTAGAAAGTGTGTCGACGACAACAATGATTAACTAGAGAAGATTATGGCATCTGGTACATATACAAATTGAGGCACAACATAGCATAGAAGTGGAAAGAAAGAGTGGTTAAAGAACCCAAGAACACAGTCTACAGGTGAATTTGTTTAATATGGTGATAATTGCACTCTTGATCGCAGGTGAAGGTAACAATCTAGTGATTTTGGACAATAGAGAAGTGATGGACAACAAGGAATGTGCTACATGTTCTTGGATTGACGAAAAAACTGTGGTCTGTTAGTTAAAGGATGTAGATGAACTTGGAGGTAGATTTCAATGATGGAAAATGTTTGATCAAGGATAACAACAAGTACTAAGTTGTTGCATAGGGCTACAAGAAAAATGTCCTTGACATATATGAAGAGA
>ML776765.1:8247-35461 GCA_009831015.1 Picea engelmannii | reverse complement strand
AAGCTAGTACAATGACATAAATCAAATCCATTCTATGTAATTAAGGAGTAAAAAGGGTAGTAGACTAAGTAATGAAATTGTTGTGTGGAGTGGTTCTCTTGTCCTACAAACAAGTGGGTCTCATATGTCAATATTTCGCATCTAGCTAGGCTGTGACCTCAAATTGGATAATTATTATATTATTATGTATTGAAAAGATAACTATGCTTTAATCTTAGTTGAAGTCATCTCAAGTAGAGCCAATTTATGCTTCGTAGAGCTTTAGGCAATTTGCATTGTGTTGGTAGATACAACTTGAATGCAATCTATTTAGTTTGCTTGATGATGGTGTAAGGGCCATAGCTGGGCAGCTTGATCTTTCTGTGTTTCTCCTTGAAGTGTTCTTAAGATATACCTAGACTTTGCCTTTTGTGCTAAATTGATGATTGAGGGGTGGTGATCATGCCCTACCTTGTGCTTTTTCTAACTCTTGTGCAAGGCTTTTGAAACTTGATCATGAATCTTCTGAATGTTATCAATAAACCTTATGGCTGGCCTATGTGCAACGACCTCCTTCATTGTAATTGTCTTGATGATAGGATTCAAAATAGGTAATGGATACTTAGGTAAAATTCCAAGGCTCACCTCAAAAGGTGAAGTGTTTATTGCGTTGTGAATTGTGTGATTGTAATTGTGCTGCACATATGGGATGTTGTCATCCCATGTCTTCAGATGTTTGTGATTGTAAATTATCAACAACTGAATTGTGGTGCGACTTACTACCTTTGTTTACCCATACGTGGAAGGATGGAAGACAATACTCCTCGGGGTGGTGTCCATCAATCAACACAATGCTTGCCAAAAGTTGTCGAGAAATCTATTATTGTCATTACAGATGATCGATGGTGGTAGACCATGTGAAAAATCCAAGCCTAGGTGACTAAAGTCCTTATGATTTCAATTAAACAAATAATTGCAGAATTTAATTAATGCTGAAATTAAATTCAAACCATAGCATCAATCTCACAATCATTGGAAATTAAATAACGGAAGCACAAAAATCAATTTCACACATACACAGGTAATTACTCCTTCAAACTAGCTTTTCATTCCTTCGAAAAACTTACAAGGAAGCCTCCATAAGTTGCCATAAAAAACAACATTGCTTGGTTACCAAAGTCACCCTAAACTGAGCAGAACAACTTGTTGTATGGTTGTATGATTGGCAATACAGACTATATGGACATGTTCATATGATTGTGTAGATTGCGTCGTACCACTGTAGTGTATGGACTGTACCATATGACTGTACGGATTTGTACTGCATCCTGTTGAAAGCTGCTTGGATTCGCCTCTACCTGAATCCCCCCCCTCTCTCTCTCTCGGTTACTCAACCCGCTCAACAACTTGTGTGTGTGTGCTCTCTCTATCTTGACCTGTCTTTATACTTTTAGCTGAGGCCAAAACCGTAATCTATTTCTGAGATTACTCCTGGTCTATAAGTCATGCATGCATGCATGAAATGCACTTTTTAGACTCAACTGCTAAAAATAAGACTTTCACTTTTTTACTAAAGTGAATTGCAAAATAGAATTACTTTTCGAAAATAGAAATACTTTTCAAAAATAGAATTACTTTTCGAAAATACGTTGAACTACTTCTCGCATGTTCACACAGAACTTCTGTGGAAGTTATCGTCTAAGCTATAATTCTCAACATTCCCTCTTAGCGAGGAAGGAATTTTGCACCAATCCAAGTCTGTTTCTGAATGCCTCAAACTTCCCTCTTGTTGAGGGCTTGGTCAGAATATCAACTACCTGTTGATCCGTCGGAATATATTGGAGCTTCATTGCGCCCATTTGGATCCTGTCTTGTATGAAGTGATATTTTCTCTTTGTTGAGCTAAATGTCACAGAAGTCTGCTTCCTGTTGAACTAGGATACCATGATACCGACTCTTGCTATTGGGTACTTGGAATCATCACCAAGCTCGACATGTGCTCTTGAGCCCTGCTTCTTCAGACTAGAAAATAACTGTTGGGACGATGTCATATGTCGAGATGCCCCATTTTCCACATACCACACATTCCTCGGAATCGTGTTGGTAGAAACTTGAAAGGAAAGATACCAACGAGATATCCTTCTAGAACTTGGTAGCAAACTTGTTCACCTGATTTTCTGTAGAGGTCGCTACCTTCTTCTGTTGCTGCTCCCCTTTACCCTTCTTCTCTGGATACTGTGATGCATAATGATCATGCTTATGACAATTAAAGCACTTGATTTTACTCAAGTCCTTTTCTGGTTGTGAGGTTGACTCCTCACTCTTTCCCTTACCCTTGTTGGGTCCTTTACCTCTACCCTTATTTCACTAGCCAAATAGAGCTAGGTTCTCATCACCATCCTCCTTGCTAGCCTTTGACTCCATCTAAGTCTCCTCTTGGATATAGTCATCCCAAAGCCTTTCAAAGGCAGGAAGGTTTTTCTGAGTTTGAAAAATGGTTCCAATGAAGTTGGGAATCCATTCAGTGTAATGTTCACTAGCTTTGCCATCTTCAACCTTCTCCCCAACTTTTGCAAGTTGATCACGAATTTGTGTGATCCTCATAAGGTAACTAGTGATTGTGTCCGATTTGGTCATCACTATGGGTCTGGGTTTGTTTCGCAATATCATTTTCTTGTTTATGTTCTGACTTTGTTAGAGATTAATTAGGGCATCAAACATCTCCTTCGTTGTCTTTGTCTCGGATACATGAACGATCAGATGATCCTTTATGGCATCTAAGATCATTTGCTTGGCCTTCACTTCCCTCTTGTTGTGAGCTACCAACTGCTGTGGATAGTAGGCAGAGTCACAACGTTCTTGACAATATACCAGAGATCATACTCTTCTAGTAAGAGTGTAACCCCCACCTTCCATGATAAGAAATTCGAGGCACTATCCAATCTATCCTCAAACCTGAGGTACGTTGCTACCATCTCTGAGATCTACTGCACAAACTCCCAAATCTGAAATTAAAATTTTGAAACCCTCTCACTGCTGGTCCTTCTTGCTTGTAGTTGATTTATTGTTGCAAATCCTAGAAAATCTCAATTAGAGAAATAAGCTCTGATACCATGTGAAAAATCCAAGCCTAGGTGACTAACTCCTCATGATCTCAATTAAACAAGTAATTGTAGAATTTAAATAATGCTAAAATTAAATTCAAACCACAACATCAATCACACAATCACTGGAAATTAAATAGTGGAAGCATACAAATCAATTTCACACATACACAGGTAATTACTCCTTCAAACTAGCTTTTCATTCCTTCGAAAAACTTACAAGGAAACCTTCACAAGCTGCCATAAAAAGCAACATTGCATGGTTACTAAAGTCACCGTGAACTGGACTGAACAACCTACTGAGAAACTATGGCTTGTTGTACAGTTGTATGATTGGCTGTATGTACTACATTACCACATTTACGTATAGATTGTACATCATGTCCATATGGGTTATAAAGATGCCTGTACGATTTGTTCATATGACTGTATAGACTTGTTCATACGATTGTATGGATCTACACTGCAACATGTTGAAAGCTGCCTGGACTTGCCACTGCCTAAATCACCCCCCCACCCCCAACTCTCTCTCTCTCTCTCTCTTGGTTGCGCAACCTGCTCAACTGCTTGTGTGTGTGTTCTCTATCTTGACCTTTCTTTATACTTTTAGCTGAGACCAAAACCCTAATCTATTTCTGAGATTACTCATAGTCTATGTCATGCATGCATGAAATACACATTTTTAGACCCAACGACTAAAAATAAAACTTTTGCTTTTTTACTAAAGTGAATTACAAAATATAATTACTTTTTAGAGATTACTTTTTGAAAATATCTCGAACTACTTCTCGCATGTTCACATTGAATCTGTGTAGAAGTTCTTGTCCGAGCTATAATTCTCAATAGACCAAAGTGTGTCCATACTTGTTCAAAGAACACTTGTGTAATATGTTGCAATAAAATCATATTATTCCAAGCTATCATCATGACCATTTTATAGGAGCAATCCACAACTACTATCAAATAGTTGTTTCCCCTGCTGGTTGTCATTAAACCCTAATCTATTTCTAAGACTACTCATAGTCTAAATCATGCATGCATGAAATACACATTTTTAGACTCAATGACTAAAAATAAGACTTTTACTTTTTTAATAAAGGGAATTATAAAATATAATTACTTTTCGAAAATAGAATTACTTTTTGGCAATTACTTATTGAAAATATCTCGAACTACTTCTCGCACGTTCACACTAAATCTTTGCGAAAGTTCTTGTTTGAGCGATAATTCTCAACGGACCAAAGTGTGTCCATACTTGTTCAAAGAATACTTGTGTAGCATGTTGCAATAAAATCGTATTCTTCCAAGCTATCATCACGACCACTTTGTAGCAGCGATCCACAACTACTATCAGATAGTTGTTGCTCCTGCTGGTTGTCAATAAATCTCCAAGGAAATCCATTGATATTGACTGCCATGGCCTACTCAAGATCGTAAGTGGAATATATTTTCCCAACTTTTGGTTTGCTACCTTTGATATGGTACAGACTTAGAGTGAACAATTTCTCATGAATTTGCGACCATCTGTGCCATTTTCTAGCCCACATGAAATGCCTTTGCAAATTAGTGGTTGTCTTGGCCACTTCAAAATGCCTTGAAATTTCAGAATGGTGTGCTTTTCAGAACAACTATAATGTGATCTCCTTGAGATACATAAATAATGCATAATCTGTACAAATTTTTGTCCTTTAGAAGGTAGTTGTAGATCTCTTCTTTTGGTTAGATCGTCTTGTTTTGCAACATTGCATAATTTACACAAAGTCTAAGCGTTGTGCATAAGCTTCATTGAAAGTGTTAAAGTAAATTGCTAAAACTGCATGAACACTGTCAATCCAACTACTGGGAGTGGTGATAGGAAATATGCAACTTTATTTGTGCTTCTTTTTGGTATTTTGATCATAATATTGAACTATTGCAAATAAGTAATCCACTTCATGTTGAATTAACTCTCAATCTTGCTTTATGTTTGGAGAAATTTGGAGAGGCTCAAGGTCGTTGTGAATAATTGTATCTTTTTTGAACAAATAATGCCGAGAACGCTTTAGTGCTTGAACTAGTGTGTATATCTCGTGATCATACACAAGGAATTTAGAACAATCCTTGAAAAAGTCTTGGAGTGGTATGCGATGAACTTTGGCGTTGCTTCAAAATTTCACCCATTGTATATGTCTAGAGCCATCCAACATTATTTTGAAGGCTCTCTGAGTTTCATGTAAGAGAAGGATGATAGTGGTCACATTTCGATGTTTGATCTCTTTGAAAGCTTCATTTATCACGACTTACCAATTGAAATGAACTTGGTTATGGTTCAATGTAATAAGTGGATGTGTGATGCGAGATTAGGGCATGGTAAACTTCTTAAGATAGTTGGTTATTCTCGTGAAACTTCACAGGTCATGGATGTTCTTTGGTAGTGGCTAGTTGACAATTACTAAAATTGTCATTAGATTAATGCTTAGTCTATATTGGTTCACACAAAATCTAAGATAAATAAATTTTGTTTGCTCAAATGTACATTTCTTCAGGTCAATTAACAACTTTTCTCTTTGTAAGGTGGCAAATACTTGGTTCAAATGATGCAATTGATCCTCTTAGGTTTTTTCGAAAACACGTATGCTGTCTAGATATATGATCACAAATGAGTTAAAATGCAGTGTTAGCAGTTTTCTTGTCATCCTCGTGATCATTGTAGGGGCATTAGTAAAACCAAACAACCTAACTAGCTATTCAAACAATGCTTGTTAGATTATCTTCCACGCATCCTCTATCTTGATATGCATCTGATAGTAACAAACATTAGGTCAATCTTATTGAAATATTTAGCTCCTTGAAGCAAATCTAATAGGTTGTTGACAAGTGACATCGTACATCGGTTCTTGATAGTGATTTTGACATTTTGTTCAGGACTCGATAACACACATTCTCAATGTGCCATCTTTCTTTGGAGATAACAGTATGGTAGATTCATAAGAGGCAATGTATTGGGTCAAAGGTGACCCTTATCTAATAACTCTTGAATCTCTCTCTTGATCTCTTGATTCTCCAATGACAAAAGTCGTGTTGGGTCAAATGTGATCCTTATCCAATAACTCTTGAATTCGTCCCTTGATCTCCTAATTCTCCAATGGCAAAGTCTTGTGCAATGCCTCATTTGACTTAACAACTTCTTGTTTCAAGTCATTGGAGTGCTCGATTGCAAAGCTAGGAGGGCATTCAATGAGATTCTTGGAACAACTCAAAATATTGCTAAATCAACTAGTGTAATTGCTTTTGCTATTTTGACTTCATTGAATTTGTGCACGTTGAGGCCTCAGTGCCCTTATGCTTATTGTAGAGTGTCACTCTTCTCTTTCTTTGGTCACAAAACTAGTGAAAGAAACTATTTTGAGGCTTTGATATGTGTCTAGGCTTTAGTGGTTAGAAAGGGTGTTGGATCTTTATTTGTTATTATCGAGTAAGCTTGGGCATCCTTCACAAGTCTATATTGGTTTAGGGACCGTTGGTAGATTGCATCATGACAACCCCTTGTATGGGTTGTTGAAAATCACTTCACAATGATGCACATCCAAAGGTAAAATGTCAAACTCTACTTTGTTGATGAATTTGTTGAGATGACGAACTTGACTTTGCATGTGTACTTGATGTGCAAATCTTGTACTTTCTAAGCCAACCCAAGGAGTAGGGTTCAGGTTTTGTCATTGTAAGTAGATTGTACTTCCTCACTATTGTGTTTGAGATGAGTTCTGACTCACTAGTAGTATCAAAAACTATGATCGCAAGCTTCTTCTTGATTTTAATCTTAATGGAGAAAAGGTTTTGATTCTTTCTGCAACTAAGTCATAGGACTATCATCAAGGAAATGCCTTTTGTTGCGGAGTCAAGTACTGCAATTTCTTTTTCTCCCTACATTATCGTGGTAGATTTCTGGTGCTTCTACCAATTCAGTGCCCAGCAATTTTCTTTAACATGTCCTCTATGCTTGTAGTACTTGTAGAATGGGACATTCTTCTTCTTTGGTGTACTTTGTCCTCCTTTTGGTGATTTGGAGTTGGTCTTTGTGATGCGATCTTGTTGCATGGATTCTTTGTCATGCCATCTTTGCAAGAGTCTTCTTTCTTTGGTTGGAGTGAATTGTTATTAGGCGTCCTCTAAGTATTCTTTGTCTATGTCATCTTGGCTTTACGATATTTGTCATCTAGAGGGGAGATGTTAAACATCTTGACCTCCTCTTGAATTATGCGATGAGCACATCAATGAGCTTCGTTATTGGCTTTGCTTCTTTGTTGATCACCCTGAGTCAAATTGTATAGTAGTTGAACTCCTGGATATAGGCATCTATTGTCTGAATGGGCTTTTTCTGTAGGTATTGCCACTGTGGTTGTTGTTGTTCCTTCCAATATTTGATGTGACAAAATTTGTCCTTCACAAAGCTTTGAAATCATTCCATGACAAGACTTGGGCAGTGCCGAGTGTCTGTCTGTAGCTGTGCTCACACAAATTCTCCTACCATAGCAAAGCTTCTCCATGCATACATAGCTTTGTGAAGGCAACTTTGTGTTTATCTATGAATTGCTTCACTTCATAAAAGGAATCTAGCTGCCTCAGAGTCATCAAGTTGCAGGGCATCCATTTGACCATTATAACGCAGAAGTTCTACGTCACTGTCCACTTTGAGAGAGGAATCCAGAATCGTTGATGAACTTCCCCCCCGACCCCTCAATTTCTAGCCATCTGCAGTACTACTGCGACAGAGGTTGTTAAGATCTAGCAGTTGAGTGATGCTGGCAATTTGTCCATCCATGTTCCCAACTTTGGGTGTAAGATTGGCAATTCATTCTTTGGGCAGTTCAATGCTACTCTGCTATTGTCCTTTGTTTCTTTCTTTGTTGGAGAGTGAGTCTTAAATTTCCAGTGACTGCATGAAAGGATAATCTGATACCAATTTGATCCAAACGGAAGTGCACTAGCAAAGTAGCGCAACCACAATGACAAGCTGCCATACATACTCATTGACATACTATGGTGTGGCAAGTAATAAGCTTACTCCGTCAGAAATTAATTCATAGATCAAATACACATTGGCATGCTTATGATTTGGGCAGCAAGCTCAACTCCAAAGTTCCGTAAACTGATGAAATTGAATATTGAGATGTGAAAAAAATGATGCATTACAGCAACACAGCTTAAACCAACTATCAACCTGTTAATGATCTGAAGATTGGGCTTAAGTAATCTACTAAGGGAATATGAAACACTTAGTTTCCATATTTTTAAAACAACAATATTGTACAAAAGTTTGGAAGAGGAAGAGTCAAAGAGGAAGATGATATCATAATTGTTGGGCTTCCATGTGTGACTATCTGCTGAGCTTTCCATCTATGCCAGCACAGGTATGCCGTTTGGGTCAGTGTGTCTATGACAAAGGTCAACACGCTAAGGTAAGGCAACATGGTATTGACACGGATGAACTTTGAAGACTGACCAGGTTGTAGCTCCAGAACAACACAACTAAAATATTAGTGTGCCCATGACACAATGCCAATTTGCTACTCTAATCCATTCCAAAGTTTTCAACTGCAATGTGCATCTCATGCTGATGAATCTGCAATTCTGCACCTCTGATAAATCAGCAAAATCTGCTTGCCCATACTTTGACAAATTTGGACAAATTCTTTGGTGAACTTCTCATTTGTGCAACTCCTCCAGTGATAGGACTTGGGCGATCTCTGACTCATTGCGGGATCAACTTTGCAGTTAAGGTAGAGCATGCCATATCTATTATAACTAATATACTCCTGCATCTGTAGCAAAAGGTCATCTAATGCAACAGTACTATGGCGGTCATTTTTATTACTCTGAATGAAAGTGCGTTTTGATAGCAAGTACTATGGTTAGAGAGTTTACCATTTTATAGTAGTTGAAATTAGTAGCCTGTCTGATTCTTCACTCTCAATATGTTGTATTTTCTGCCGTGCATTTGTTGCCTTGTTTTTTCAGGTAGGAACTTGCATGAAATTGCCCTCCAAGGTGTTCCTCTCTATGATCTTGAGCTTCCTTCTTTTATTAAGTAAATACTGTATTTAAGGAAAATAGTGAGACTGAGTAATAGTGTAAAGAAAAATGCAGTAAGTCTAAATCTATAAAAAGTGGGTAATTGGATCATTATATATGTATCTGATGTTTGTGTGTTATGTTACAGAGCACTTGTGCTATATGCCTTGAGGCAATAAAACCAGGTCAAGGGCATGCCTTATTCACAGCAGAGTGTTCTCACACTTTCCATTTTCCTTGTATTGCATCTAACGTGA
The DNA here is from genome assembly GCA_009831015.1 of Picea engelmannii. NCBI lineage: Eukaryota > Viridiplantae > Streptophyta > Pinopsida > Pinales > Pinaceae > Picea > Picea engelmannii. The sequence continues at coordinate 26,070 of ML776765.1, read as the reverse complement.
GGCATGGGAATCTTGTATGCCCAGTGTGCCGTGCTAAATGGAATGAAGTTCCCTTGCTCGGTCCTCCAGCACCGCAAGTGTCACCTGTCAGGGCACGGAGATTAAATTCTTCAAATTGGTCACAGGAAACTGGCTGGACGACAGAATTACCCCGTTTGCAGACTCGCCATCCTCGCCATGAATTAGTACCACATTCCTCTACTCGAGAGCCAAGCATGTTTGATGATGATGAGCCCTTAGTACTGCCTCAAGCAAATCCTCATGAAACTAGACAAAATAAATCACATGGGCATGATAATAATACATTCAATGTATATGAAGGAAACAGTGGTGGTGCAAATTCTAATGGTATAAGTAAGCATAAAGAGAAGGCAAGTCTGCAATCTCCAACAGAAGCTCATGGATCTGTAGGAAGGAAAGATGATTCTAAATTACTGTATTTAGAATTATTTCCTGAGGTAGCTGCAATTCCACAATCCGAGTTTCGTGACAAATTTACTGTGCTGGTTCATCTGAAAGCTCCATCTTCTAACGCCTTCCAACAACATAATGTGCAGTTTGATGGTGTTCAGAACACCAATGCTCGAGAAGAGGAGTTAGGTGCTCAAAACTTTACTTATTCAGAGAGCATAATAAGGAGCCCAGTGTGGGCACCTCATTCAATCAGTGACAGAGCACCCGTAGATCTTGTGACTGTTCTTGATGTGAGTGGGAGTATGGAAGGTACCAAATTAGCACTATTAAAGCGTGCAATGGGCTTTGTGATTAGGAATCTTAGCCCCACAGATCGTCTTTCAGTCGTTGTGTTCTCTTCCACTGCAAGACGATTGTTTCCTCTTCGCTGCATGGTTGAGGAAGGCCGTCAGCAAGCATTGCAAGCAGTGGATTTGCTTGCATCAAGTGGTGGAACCAACATTAGTGAGGGTTTGAGAAAGGGTGCCAAAGTGCTGGAAGATCGACGTGTGCGCAACCCGGTATCTAGCATCATGTTACTGTCTGATGGACAGGACACTTACAACCTTACAAATCGATGGGCAGCAATAAGCATGAACTCCAGAACAACTTTTGATTACCATTGCATGTTGCCAGGTTCAATAAGGCATGCCTCACAGAATGGGCTTGCTCAGATCCCTGTACATACATTTGGATTTGGCTCAGATCATGATTCTGCAACTATGCATTCCATAGCTGAGGCATCTGGAGGCACTTTTTCTTTCATAGAGACGGAGAATGTCATTCAAGATGCTTTTGCACAGTGTATTGGTGGGTTACTTAGTGTGATAATTCAGGATGTACAAGTGGAGATCACCTCTGCAAATTCAGAAGTACAGCTGATTGCTATTCAAGCAGGTAGCTATGCAAGCAACATTATAGATGGAGGTCAACAAGGATCTGTAAAGATAGGAGACTTGTATGCAGAAGAGGAGAGGGATATCCTGGTTGAAGTCAAGTTGCCAGCTGTTTCAAGCTCTATTAACATTAGCAGCTGTGATGACATGAAGGTGGTGAATGTAACTTGCACCTACAGGGATCCTGTTTTGCAACAAGCAATTCAAACCATGGTAAGTGAGCTTTCCATTAAACGTCCAGAAGCAATTAGTATTCAGCAACAGACTGTCTGTCTTGAGGTTGACCGGCAAAGAAACCGTCTCTGCACTGCAAATTCCATTGCTGAGGCCAGAGCATTTGCAGATAGGGGTGATTTATCAAGAGCACAATTAATTTTAGGCACAAGGAGAGCTGCTGTGCAAGGATCTTCTGCATCTCAGGCAGGAGACCAACTTTGCAGAGTGCTTGAGTCTGAGTTGACAGAGATGCAAGAGAGAATGGCAAATATGCAGTTATATGAGAACTCAGGGCGTGCATATGTTTTGTCGGCACATAGTTCTCACTCTCAACAGAGAGCTACAACACGGGGATACTCTGATGATAGCACAGGTTGTGACTATAAGACGTCCAAAATGGTAGACATGCTGTTGCGTTCACAGACAATGTGCCCTAGACCTCAAGCTACTGTGTCAAGGACGCTGCTCCCTTCACGGTCTTTCCCATTGCCAGAAGCGAGGTCCTCTCGATAAGAAAATATCAACACTTAATCGTAACTTCCTGACTGGAGGGAGCTGTGTGAGAGAGCTCAGAATTCTCAGGACAGTAAAAATAAAGCTTCCTTTTTTATTATACTGCTACTGCTAAGCCAGTTCTAGCACTGATGGATATGTACTTGTGAATCACTGGTTCTTTCTTTCTACCTGAGCAAAACCAGCCTGTATAGAATCTAGATCCTATTTGTTTGAGATGACATTTAATCCTGAGTAAATAAGTGCAGATATTTTTTTAGATTTTTTTGATGAAGCAAATCATTTATAGGTTTGGTTCTTTGGTTTGCCCTTTTAGTAGTATGATACTTGTGGATCCTAATATTATCAGCTTCTGTATTCTCTGGATTTGTGAATAGAATTTGTATCTTGTTTGATGAAAAGAGACACAGGTTTTAAGGTTGTTGCGAGTCAATTGAATTCTTTAAATGAAGTCCAAAAGCCAACACTGGCGTCATATAATGCTCTTAAGCACTAACAAAATTCCTGTCAGATTGAAACCTGATATTACAACTTAAAGTAACACCTATCAGATGAAGTTTTCTTTCCTCAGATCTACTGTATCAAATAATTATTTGTCTCTACCCTGATGTTATTCAGTTTCATTTGCATTTCAATTGGGCATTCACATCTTTCTTGTGGAAATAATCTCTGGTTTATAGATTGCACAGATGACGCACTGCCGGCTTCTTCAGAAGTTTGGTACTTAAGTCAGTTTGTAGAGCAGAAAGTAACAATTAAACCTACAATATTGCTGGAATAGATCAAAAGTCTGAACTATTATCTACACTCGTAATAAATAGGTGCACTAATAGGTTCAGTTGAAAATTCTGATACCTTGATAAGACACTTTTGTCCACAGGATCATATTGGACTAGTCTTCTTTTAGGAGCTTTATAACTATTCCTAGGAGGCATTCCTTTAGTTCTTTAGTTTTGGACTGTAGAAAGACATTTTGAGGCCTGCTGTGGGTGGACGTCTCATGAATTCCATGCCCATGCAGTACATTCTTGCTGATTATTCAATGGGCTCTACATTGAAGTTGTTTCTCTGAGATGATGGCTTAGAATCATTTTGCATGGTTAAACTCCTGCCCTTTTATCTTCATCTACAACCTTGTCCATGCTGCATGAAAATATACTTGCAGGTCACATAGGAGACTACATGTGATGGTTCTTGAAATGGAAGCAAATGTAGAACTTGTGATCTGTGAGATGTTAAGGTAGTGTGACCCATTGAAGGAGGAGTAGGGGGAAGAATCTCTTACATCTGTATATGATGTAGACAATGATATTGGACAGAGTATATCTGTGATCATGTATAGGGCAGAAGTTAGAACCATTCTGTTGATGATACAACAACGGAAGGAATGACTATTGTTCACAGATTTTGACATAATTATAAAGTCCTGTTGTAACTTGTAATATCGATGGCTAGAATTGTTTTTTTGCCTCTTTCAGGTTCCGCAATTAGTATTTTTTGGTGTACTTGTCTGCTTGATGTGTTGGTGAGTTATACTTGTTTGGTCATACAGTTACATAAAGAGGGCTGTCTATGCCTTATCTGGTTAATTTCTAATTATAGTTGGTAGTGGACTGCAGAGCCTTGTTGGTCCTTGTTTTTGTTTTTGTTATAATGTGAGACATCTACTATCATAGTTTTTTAGTTGTTTGTACATTTTCAACATATTAAACATGGGAGGATTTTGAAATCTTTACTTTTTGTCAATAGCGATAAGAATTTCAAACAGGCCAACAGTGTTCATAACATTCTGTTTGCCAAGTGTTATGTTTTCTTATTTTTTCCTTGAATTACAGTTATATTAAACAGAGGTTGGTGTAAGAACATCCAATAAAGAATTAGTTTGAAATGAAAGTTGATTGTCAAACTTTACATCTCAACGCGCAGTTGAAGATTACACTGAAAACAATGGGACAGAAAAGCCTTAATAAGGAGACTTCACAATACAAATGCCACTGTGCCAAGAGTCGTCGATGTGGTATGGAAAATTGTTATTAAATTGATACGAGTTGTGAAGAACATATATGACGGAAATTCATTGTTATCCAAATATTAAAATGCAATGCTGTTAATGTATAATCAAACTATGGTTAATGGGATTGATAATTACAAGCATGCTACATCGAACCAAAAGAGTGCATTTGTTGGTTTTCCAACGATGAGTAAAATACAAATGGCATTTGAAGATTCAATACTCATTTTGCCAAAGCAATGCCAGCACTAAGACAGCTGAAAAATTCCTATTCGTTTTGTCTTCATGTCTGAAGAACTATTGTTGGGGCCTGGTTTGCTAGATTCAAAATCAGGTTTGCTAGATTCAAAATCATACCAAAGGCTTTGGATGATTATATTGTCTTGGGGTGTTTTGATGCCACTGAACAAAGAGAGTCCATTTGGTAGTTCTTCCAATGATAAGTAAAATACATATGCATTTGAAGATTCAATCGTTTTGCCAAAGCAATATCAGCATCGAGGCCGCTGAAAAATCTATGTTTGTTTGTCTTAATGTATAAAGATCTTTTGTTGAGGCTGGTTTGCTCAAAATCATACAAAAGGCTTTGGATGATTGCATTGCCATGGAATGTTTTGATGCCTTCACGTATGAAAAGTTTGAATCTCTAAAAGAATCAACTGGCAGTATTCTTCAGGCAAATTGGGTTACAGAGCTAGAGGTCGAGTGGATTGCTGATGGACTCTGAGATAAGCTGTACTCAAATTATCTTGTTGTATATAGGCTTACAAGAGCAGCTAAAGAATATTGCATCCTTTAAATTTGTTAATCCAAGAACCTAAGCTCCAGGCCCATTTGGAAAATTAACTGATCAGGTTTGGAACATTCCGATGTAGACAATGATAGGGTGGATACTGTGATCAGTTGTTTTCGTGCTTCTCTAAATGGCATTAAAATTAGCACTCCAGTATGTTAGTTGCTTAGGTCAGTCTACATGACGACAATTTGGTTATGCCTTGTGGTAATTACGTATCATTTTTCTTTGTAACTCTAGTCAATGGAGAATTTTCAGTGATGGAAAAAGAAAGAGAAAAAAGGGAAAAACTGAGAGTTCAGTATTCATTTTGACAATTTCAATGTAAGCAAATGACCAATGTTAAGGTTGCTGGAATTTCATGAAAAGATTACTGCTTTTAAAAAATAAAATACTTGTTTGTGCTGCTCTTAACACTAATTATGAGAGTGTTGAATCTGATTATCATGCGACAAACTACCTGATTGAAAGGACATTACAAATCATGAAGCTAACATTGTGGATTGGTAAAAGCCTGATATGGGAAAGGTGGTGGTGCTCAAGCAGGGATAAATGACATAAATACTTGGTACGATTGTGGGAAGTTTACCAGTCCAAGAATTAAAGGTCCGGGACCACAGAGAACAGTAATGAACCACATACAAGAGCTCAGTTCGTGTGGGTTCAAGGGAGTTTAAGGCCATGCTGATTGAGTTGTGTTGCTAATGCGTATAGACAATTGACTCCTCTCATTATGATTGTTTTCTAAAATAAAATGAAGAATCTAAACTTGCAAGGATTTGGGTTTCTTAATGTATTGAACTTGCCAGCTGATCAGTGAGTTGTGTCAACCTTTCACAGATAAGAGTTTGGTAGATTGGATCACCAATCTCCCATAATGAAACGGACTGGAGTATGGATTTTGAGGACAGGGAAGGTGAAGTGATAGTGATGCAGTGGACCGCAATAGGGATAACTCTGCAAATTTAACCTTGTCTGTCTTTTGGGCACCTCAAGATAATCACCGTATTGCTTTTGGTGCTTCAATTCCCTTTTTATTTATTGAAAATGCATCATAGATTTAAAAAATTCCCCTTGCATGTAGATTAGGAGTTACATATGTAGACACCATAGTGCAGCCACACCAAATTCCCCGGGCTGCATAAGCAAGGAGGGTTAGCATATCGGCCTTGGTTCCAACCAAAAGAATCCAGTATCTTTTTGGGACACTTAGTCAAAAATCAGATTTCAACCTCCAATAGTCATTCACCGATAAACAAGTTAACTCATGCATTAAATTGGAACTATGAGCAGAAATACAAATGGCTAAGCATTCAAAAAATCAGCAGCGGAAATAAATGAACAGTAGACAACATTCATTCACACATTTGACATAAATTTCTGGGAAATGCCTCTGGAAACCCCGAAGGGAAAACCAGTCAAGGAGAGATTCTTTCTTATTGAGCTAATAGAAATTTCTGAGTTACAGCAGCAATCTTTTTCAGCAAACAAATACATAGTACTTATCTCAATCATCAAGCAACATCACCCTAAAAACCTGTGCCCATGACCTTCCTTGAAATCTGTGCTCAGATTTCCATACACTGTACGGTCTGTATGGTCAACACAACAATAATCTGCATTGGTTTCTGTGCATGAAATCAGTCTCTGTTGTATGGATAAGGACAACAAATTAATGCACCCAAAATAAGCTTTGATTTTTGTGCCTTATATCTGCTGTACGACTAGCATTAAATCCTGTACCGCCCTTCTTAATCTGTACTGTATGGCCTCCTGAATCTGTACGGTACTGAACTGTATTAAAAGCTGAAAATCTCCTTGGGATGTGTGCCACCCTCTCCTTGGGATGCACACCAATCCTCCTTTGCTGTTACTCTTCTTCTTTCACTCAATCTCTCTTGGAAAGTGTCTCTTCACATTCTTCTCAACCTCTCCTTGAAAAGTGCACCCCATCTCTCTCACAAGCTCCTTTTATTTATTCATTAACGAGTAACTACCCTAACCCTAGATCTCAATGGTCGAGATTCGATTTTTCTCCACAAGATCAACAAACATGATTTAAGCTTTTGTTGAGTTCACTTAAATCACTTAAGTGACCCAAACTTATAAAGTCACTTTTACTCATTAAATAATAAAAGACCCCACTTAACTTTATAAAATCTCTTTATAAAGTCAAGTCACTAGAGAGAGATTCTTGTTCGGTCACTTCTGCATGCTGGGCACCGCCAATGCAGAAGTACCTCTGAGCTACAAAAACTAACACTCCCTCTTAGCGATGGAGGTACTTATGGAATCTCCACCATAATCTGCCTCCAACCCCATCATTTCATCTACTATTGTAGCTGCTCCCTCTGAACTGGAATCCACTGCTGCTATCCGTGTTGAACTCTGATATGGAGACCAACCAATCCAAGACATGCTCTTAGGAGTCTCCTCACTACTCTGAGCATCCAACTCTGTCATCTCATACCAGCTAAGTCCTCAGAGAGTACTGAAAGGTGTCTGAGTCCTCGATATCAACTCACTCCTCTGATCAACCTGCTGACTCTCGGACACTGACACAGAGTCTGAATCCAAGAATCCACTAGATCAAACCACAAGTCATCCCAACAACCTATATAACCTCTCACACTGGACACCAAGCAATATTGTTGTGTCAAGAGTAGCTTCCTCTGGATATTGAAACACCAATCCACGAAAGAACACAACTCCACATCCATCAACCTCCAAAGTTGAAACTGAGAGTAAATTTACTGGCAGCTTTGGAACAAACAATACCTCAACCAACTCTAGGAAACCTCTCGACTCTTACTGCATCCAACCCCTTTTATTGCATGTCTGATGCTAGCCCCACAACCCACATAGCAGTGTGAGTCTATCTTTGAAAAATTGAGGAACACCGACCTCATTCCTGTCATATGCTGAGATGGACCACTGTCCACAACCCACACTCCAATGTCCCCAAACACTGCACTATCATTGTCTAAAAGACTAGTCATCAGAGAAAATTCCTTCTCGAACTTCTTAGTAAACTCAACAACCTCAGCTAAAGCTGATACCTCTAGATCCTTTTTCTCTTCTTGTTCAAACATTGACTAGTGTAGTGGCCAATCTTATGACATGCAAAGCATTTCACTTTGCTCATGTCCTTCTTCTTGTCTTTGCTCTTTCCCACAAGAGCAACATTCTCCTCGTCTACACCACCCTCTGCCTTCTCCCGATGAGAACCCTCCCGGATCTCCTCCTAGGTAAAGTCATCCCACAGTGTGCTCCAATCTGGGAGATTCTCTCTTCCCACAACACACTTTATGAAAACATCCCACTCTTTGGTGAATCCTTTGAGGGCTATGCGCACTAACTCCGAGTTTGGAATAATCTCCCCTACAACTGCCAACTCATCCTTCACCTGTCTAAGCCTGGTGAGATAGGAGGCCACACTCTCTCCCTTAGCCATCCTAGCGCTGTGGAGCTTGTCCCTTAGGGCCATCTTCTTGTTCTCGTTCTTGTTCTTGTACAAGCCTTTTAGTGCATCCCACATTTCCTTGGTTGTTTGCTTCTCAACCAAATGTGGAATCAGGTGGTCTCTCACTCCATCCAAGATTATCCTCTGTGCCCTTGCTTCCTTCACCTCATGGAGGTCTAGGGAAATGGGATTTGACGAAGGCATTGTCAGGTACTCACAAACACCCACAACTTGTTCTCCCTAAGAACCACTGCAATCCTTACCTTCTATTGCAGGTAGTTGGAGATCCCCTCCAACCTATCCTCAGACCCGAGATTGGAAGTCATCCTTGTCCAACTGACAAAGACTCTTTCTTTGCCTTCTTTTTCCAAGCAAAAATCCATGCAAATCACTGCTATCCAAGTGCCAAACTCTATCCATTGAACCTCAAAACCCAATCTCTGATACCATGTAGAAATTTACTAGACAAACACTAAGTCAAAAATCATATTTCAACCTCCAATAGTCATTCACCAACAAGCAAGTTAATTCATCCATTAAACTGGAACTATGAGCAGAAATACAAATGGCTAAGCATCTAGAAAATCAACAATGGAAATAAATGAACAATAGACAACATTCATTCACACATTTGACACAAATTTTTGGGCAATGCCCCTGGAAAAACCACGAAGTGAAAACCAGTCAAGGAGAGATTCTTTCTTATTGAGCTAATAGAAATTTCTGAGTTACAACATCAATCTTTTTTAGCAAACAAATACACAGTGCTTATCTCAATCATCAAACAACTTCACCCTCAAAAACTGTGCCCACGACCTTCCTTGAAATATGTGCTCATATTTTCGTACAACTGTACGGTCTGTACAGTCAACACAACAACAATAACCTACCTTGGTTTATGTGCATGAAATCAGTCTTTGTTGTACGGTGTTGTACAGATAAGGACACCAAATTCATGCACCCAAAGTCAACCTCGATTTATGTTCCTTAAATATGTTGTACAACCAACATTAAATGCATGTACGACCCTCCTAAATTTGTATTGTATGGTCCCCTGAATTTGTATGGTACTGTACTGTATGAAATGCTGAAAATATCCTTGGGATGTGTGCCACCCTCTCCTTGGGATGCATGCCAATCCTCCTTTGCTGCTACTCTTCTCCTTTCACTCAATCTCTCTTGGAAAGTGTGCCTATTCATATTCCTCTCAACCTCTTCTTGAAAAGTGCACCCCATCTCTCATAAGCTCCTTTTATTTATTCATTAATGAGTAACTGCCCTAACTCTAAATCTCAATGGCTAAGATTTGATCTTGCTCTACAAGATCAACGAACATGAATTAATATTTCGTTGAGTTCACTTAAATCACTTAAGTCACCCAAACTTATAAAGTCACTTTTACTCATTAAATAATAAAAGACCCCACTTAACTTTATAAAATCGCTTTATAAAGTCACTAGAGAGACTTTTGCTCGGTAACTTCTGCAGGCTGGGCACCGCCAATGCAGAGGTACCTCCAAGCTACAAAAATTGACATAAATATACATTTTCCTAATTAAACAATATACTTACTACTTGAAATGTTGCACGACAATGATGCTTCCATAAGAATGATACAGTGGTTAATCAAATCACATCTCACATCTTCCTATCAGGATGTTAAGTCATCAATTGATCCAAAAAATAATCCTTTCCAAAGGAGCATATCAACAAAGAAACCTGTATTATGTGGTAATGTGAATCCAATATGATGAAGATGGTCCTTGATTGCAAAATTGTTATGAAGGGCCAACCGCCCAAGGATATGAGCCTTAACAAGGACTTGAGTCTTAAATGAAGAGTGTGACTGCTATTTATCATGACACCCAATCCATCATAGTTTGTGATCATGGACATGCCATTTTTTTATTGAGATGATACTCTATTGATCACCTCAGCTTAATCTTATCACAATTTTCCTTTGTTTGATATTTTGTAAATGGTTTTCCTTAGGACCATCTCCAACCCTTCCAAATAGGCCCATACGAACCCAAATTTACTCTGAATGACAAATCAACTGGAATTATTAAACAAAGTGTTGTAAAATTCTAACAGTGCACAACTTGAAGATTTTAAGAGAAATGCAAATTTCTCCAAGATAACCACTTCCTTTCGCACTTGTCCCACAACCCCATGTATGAAAGCCTTTCTTCACCAATTGCTTCCCAAAAAATGTGGGAAGTAACATCCATTGTCCTTTTTTCTGTTGAAAAGGTTCAAATTGAATGTGCAACCATATCCTATCCTTGTCAATAATCCAAATGGCCCCAATGCATCAGTTTGGAAACCAATTGCCATGCTCACCATATCCTTTTAAGAGCACATGAACATTAAATTGTAAAAGCTTCCTCTGTGTCAATTATATCACAGAGTCCAAAAAGGGCTAGTTATACAAGTCACAAGGGTAGCACATTGACTCATAATGGTGCACAAGGATTTTCCAAGCTGCATTACCAATCATAGCCCTAGCGACCCATTTAAAAGTTGGTGCAATCCCATGTGTGTGTGCACATGTATTGGTTAAATCTATATAGATCTTAATATATCAATGATAGCCCCTAGTCCCACTTTGAATATTGGAAATACATGGTGGAGTAGTTTAGAGAGAAAGAGACAAAAAGTAAGAAAACATAACTTGCAGTGAGGATTATGTTAATAAGGGGATCCAACGTACATGGGGAGTGTCTTGAGTGACCCATTATTTAAGCTTACGTTCAATCTAATCCCAAAGAATTCTAATAGCCAAAAAGGGATATCTAGGTAGCACACGATATGACCTGGATGAATGGACTTCCATTTCTTATAAATCCACATTGGGTGTTGTTCCACATCGCATGTTTAATTGTTCATGGATTATGGAAATCTACACACCATCCATTCATAAATCCAATATGACAAAGTTGGTCTTTGACTTCTAAACCATTAAGAAAGAAGAACCACTAGAGGACTTGAGTCATAAAAGAACAATGTCACTATTAGATATCCTGACACCTAACACATTGGTTTTTTTCCAAGGAAAACCTTGCAGGAAACTCAAGGGATGCTTTCCCACATTCATGGATGTCATTCCTAGTCAACCTGTCAATGTAGACTAGTGCACCTATAACCTAGGGGGATTTGAACTGGGAACTTGTTAGCATGAAATTAGCCAAATTCCTAGCAACATTTGTGACAACTGGTTGAGCTAATCCCTTGGGCTAATCCATTGTTATTGTGATCATGGACATGCCATTTCTAACTGAGGCAATACGCCATTGATCTCTTTGACCTAATATTATCACATAGTTCCTTCATTCAATACTTCATAATTAGTTTCCCATCAAACCAACTCCAATCCTTCCAAATAGGTCCATAATAATACAAACTTAATATGAACAAATAATTCATTGAAATCCTCTCTTATAGTGCCAAAAAAACATAACAATTTCCAATGTCACTACTAGATATTGTGACACCTAATCTATTATAGTTTGAGATCATGGACATGCCATTTCTAATTGAGACAATATGCAATTGATTGGCTTGGCCTAATTTTATCACATAGTTCCTTTATTCAATACTCCACAAATAGTTTCACACAAGACCATCTTGAAGCCTTCTAAATAGGCCCATAAGAATGATAATTTAATTTGAACAAATAATTCATTGGAATGCTCTCTTAGAGTGCAATCAAAACAACACTCTATAACTTTAAGCTTTTGGGAGAAATTAATCTCTCTCCAAGATAACCATCTACTCACACCATTGTCCCACAAATAACCTCCTATATGAAAGTCTTTCTTTACCAATTGCTTTCCAACAAATGTCACTAGTAACCCTAGTTATATTTTTTTCTTCTTAAGTGGAAAAGGTCCAAATTGAATGTGCAACCATATCCTAACCTCCATGAAAATCCAAATAATCTCATTGCATGTTTGGAAACCAATTTCCATGCTTACCATATCCTTTAAAAAACACATGGACTAGAAATTGTAAGAGCATCAATGATGTCAAAAGTCCAAAGGGGCATGTGTAGCGTGACAAATATGAGACATGTGCCCATTGTACCCAGGGGTGCATTGGGTAGGTTCCATTTTTTTTTCTGAGACAAAAAATTGAAAATTATTATTTAATATGACAAATAAATTTGATGTACATAAAATAATAAATGAATGATCACATACCTTTGATGCACGTTGTTGTTGGAATGCATCCTCCTGTGATGCAATTATGTTCATTTTTTTACCATCTCCCTGTACATTTTTTTGGACATCCCTACGCCGTATTGACTTTCCCCTCATTTGTCCCTTGGAATTTTCATAATCTTCTTGAAAAACGAAAAAACAAAATAATTTTTTTAAATGGACATGAAAGTAAATACAAAAAAACAAATTAATTTGGTAATTATTGAAACATTTTATAGAAAAAACATGTTTAGTAATAGTACATTTTATATGATTATTTTTTTTTATTGTAAACTTTTGTTATTGCAAGTTTCATGGGTCTTATTGACCATGGATTTGGAAACACTTCTTGAAGTGTATGTATAACCCAATTCTTGAAGTCACTGGATTGGTTTTTGTATTGTAAGTGGAAATTACATCTATACATTCTTTCCAATATATCCCTCAAACCTCTGTAAAACAATTTAAAACTTGTTAGCGACTAATGTTAAGAAATTCATTTTTAGTAAAAAGTTAAAGAAAAACTTAATGTTAATTACATTTTGATCCATTCGTTTCTTCTCTTTGCAACATTTTCATAAACAACTAAAAGATAAATATTTCGAGAGAATTCCATAAAACCATCTGCTAGAAGATGTTCTCCTCATAGTTACTTATCCACTAACCGAAGAAGCTCTTCTTCTTAAAAAAATCATAAAAACCAATATAAAACTCTTCATGATATTCACCTCACACCAATAAACCATTATTATACACGAAAACTTTCTTAACACATATCATTTCGACTAGAAAAATCTTCTTCATGATATTCACCTATTTTCTCAAAACCTTGCTAACATTGACTTGCATCGAATCAGTCATATTTAAATTTGTATTTTTCTTTGAAATTCACTTTTTCAAAGATTTAAAAGATAAAAATTAAACCATTAATAAATCAATTCGCTAATTACTACTCATATGAAAGAATCTACTTGAGTTGTATCTTTTCAATGAGGTCTTTTGTTCCAATACACTGGTGGGGTTCACTAATTGTTACTCATGTGAAAGAATCTACTTGAGTTGTATCTTTTCAATGAGGTCTTTTGTTCCAATACACTGGTGGGGCCATTCACTATCTAGAAATTATTATATGGTGTATTTATACTCCTTACAAGCAAACAAAAACATGCCAACATTATTATAAAAAAGTATGTATCATGGTTTACATGTGGCAACAATTTTACTAAATACCAAATAATACTACATTCTATCCTATTTTCAACATGTCCTTGGTTGACAGGGCAATGATTAGTAAATTCCAAATTCCAAATAATGTTATACTCTATACTTTTCAATATGTCTCTGATTTACACGTGGCAACACCTACTAAGTTCTAAATAATGTGATATTCTATAATGTTTTCAACGTGGCACTCAATTAGGTGAAGTGTAGTGTAGGTGGTGAAAAGTGGCATTTATAAGGGCATGTCTACAAATGAAGTGGAGCTAATATTTATTTAATACCTTACCTTGAGTACGTAACGTTCTTAAATAAAAGACATATATTTAGTCAAAGATATTTACACCGCCCCAATCTACATGTTTGGTAGTGACTTCATTTGCTTTGCCCGTGGCACACTATCAAAGTTAACAAGTGCAATTTTTGTGTGGAGTTGGGATACAAAATCTCCTACACTTAAAGAGGCTTAGATTTAGTCAAAGGTATTTAAAGAGTCACCGCCCCAAATCTAGATGTTTGGTATGAATGGATTCGTTTTTGACCTTGTTATAAAAGAAAGAATATTAATATAGAAATCGCTTTTAAGCTATGAAAAATATTTAGAAACTTTCCAATTTAGGAGAAGTATGTGTAAAGATGTTATCACATGGATTAATTTAAGTGATTGAGTGTTTTGAATTTCATAAAAGAGTTTTTGGGATCAATTTTCATATTGGTTATCGTTGATGAGTGTTTTATTTGATGTCTCTATTGGATCAAGGGTCGTAGTCAACACTAATTAGTTTGCATTGGTTATCATCCACAAATGTAAGGAAGTGTCGAGAAATTTCCCAATCAAGTGTTTCTTGGAATTTTTTTTTTTTTGGAAAAATTTTACTTTGGAATTTACAAAGCTTTTAAGGTGGGTAAGTTTTTATCAACAACCCCTATTTTTTATTCGGAAATGGATAGATATACATAGACTACCTTAGTGTTTCGAGTGGTGCATATAACCCTCGCACCCCAACACCATGGAACAATGTATTTGACGAGGTCCAAAGGGAAACACCCTTGATGGTTTCTCAATGCCATTGATGGTTAAGTGATGCAACCCCCCTACCCTCCTGGGGTTCTACGACCTCCCGATCTAGGATCTTTCTTTCTTCTGAGTCGAATTGACTCTTCGGGCCTTTGCTAGACCCCTATTAATCCTACACACATCCCCTTTTCTTCGGTGCGCAGGTCCTGTAAGATCCGCTTGGTTTCTATGGTCATGATTTGACCGTTACCAATCTGCCTCGTCGATCGACGCTTCACAACAATTTCGGGCCGCCAATGTGCTCACCCTTTACAAAAGAGCCTTGTCCCCGCAATCTGAAAGTGCTCACCCGATCTCCTTTTGATTGTGCATGTTGATCTCCTACCCCGACGAGATCAACGACTCCAGCGCATTGCGGACTGTGAACTAGCACGTTCACTAATTCCGCCTCTGCTCCCTGCAATGATTCCCTACCATCGATTTTCCTTCTTAGATTGACGGCCCTAATTTACTTCGGGTTTCCGGCCTTCGGAAATCTCAATTTCTCACGTTTCGCAAGCTCCTTTTGCTAAGCCCCTTCTTTGCATGTGTCCTCGGGCTGTGTCCTTACACAAATGCGCAATTCCAGATCTCCACGATCTGTCGACACGTAGCTCCCGTTCAGATCAACGACTGCATCTGATTCCGACTTTTCGGCCTTCGGGAGTTTCAACTCTCAAACTTTGCTTTTCCCGTATGACAATCTTCCATAGTGGAAGATCTATCGACACATGTCCCCCTTAATCTATGGCCACAATATCCTCCGCGAGTTCGGCCTTCGGGACTTTCAATTCTCAAATTCCTGTTTCTTCCAGAGAGATTTCTCCGAAATGGCAGATTGTTTGCCACACGTCCCCTTCAATCGACGGTTCTGCTCCCGCTTCGAGACTTTGGCCTCCTCAACCAAATCAACGGTCTTTTGACCTCCTCCTCGACCAACGATTGAGATCTCCTTCGGGACTTCGACGCTTTCACCCTCTTCTTTCCTCCGGAGTGATCCATACCCCGAGTTCTAGATCCAGCGCCACACATCCACTTTCAAATCAACGCTTGTCGTCTGCTTTGGGACTTCGACCTTCGGGGATTTCAAATCTCAACAACGACAAATATCTGGAGGGAATCCTTCTGGAGTGTCGGATCCTCTGACACTTGTCCTCCCTGATCCAACGACTNCATCCACTTTCAAATCAACGCTTGTCGTCTGCTTTGGGACTTCGACCTTCGGGGATTTCAAATCTCAACAACGACAAATATCTGGAGGGAATCCTTCTGGAGTGTCGGATCCTCTGACACTTGTCCTCCCTGATCCAACGACTGTCCAACGGAGTGAATCTCTGTCCTCTACATGTCCCCTCCCAGATCAACGATCCATGTTCCTTCCTTTGGATCAATGACCCTTAGACGGTTTGGGCTTCGGTGCTTCGGGGCATTCCGAAACACAACTTCACAAAAATTATGGAGTACGAGTATCCGAAGTTCACGATCTGGTGACACCTGTACAACCCAAATCAACGGCTCCCAACTGCTTCGGTTGTTCGGGCTTTGGTGATCTCAAATCTCAACTTCTCCTTTGCTTTTCTCCCGGAGTTCACGATCTTTTGCCACATACCCTTTCTGGATCTAACAATCTAGATCTCTTCGGCTCGTCGACGCTTCGGTTCTTTGGCTCTGCGGTGCTTCGAATCTTCGACTTCGAGAGTCTCAAGCTCCTATGCACTCGTTTCTCCCGGAGTGCTTTTACCCGGAGACTCCGATCTGCCGAAACGTATCCCCCTGGCGATCAATGGCCAGGATCCACTTCGGGTCTTCGGCGATNGGTGCTTCGAATCTTCGACTTCGAGAGTCTCAAGCTCCTATGCACTCGTTTCTCCCGGAGTGCTTTTACCCGGAGACTCCGATCTGCCGAAACGTATCCCCCTGGCGATCAATGGCCAGGATCCACTTCGGGTCTTCGGCGATTCTGATCTCTCCTTGTCCACAAACTCCTGGAGTTGTGGATCTTACGCCACCTATCCTCCTTGACGATGGATGGTCCCTACTCACTTAGGGACTTTGACAAGTCCACTCTCCTATGCACACATGGATTAAGTCTCGTGCACTTACCTCTGGATCCAACGTATGCTGGTCCTCTACGCTCAGATCCAACGGATGGGATCTGTTCCTCTCCTTGACGCTCTCCTTTGTTCACTGAACGTAGATCGGACGATCCAGATCTCTTCTTCCGCAGCTAATCTGACAACTGTTGTCGCTCCTCCTCCTGAGCTTTTGACTTCTTCCGACTTGGAATATTTTTGTCAATGTTCAAAGGCTTCAATATTTGAACTTCCTCCTTGCGACCCCGATTGTCTGGGTCTCACTTGCGCTCTTAAATGTGTTATCTCTTCTGAGTTTTATGACTTGGAATAAGTCCGTCTCCTACGCACTCCTTGCGTTATCCCTTCTGAGCTTGATCTCCTCGAGGATTTCTATCTCCCATGCACTCCTTGCGTTTCTGGGATTTCCTCATTCTCAGATCCGAAGGATTTCTTGAAAATAAATACTTCTCGCCCTCCTAATGTTACTCTTGCTCAATGCACACCTTGCATATCTCTACAGAGTGTTCAACAATGCTGTGAGTATCTTCCTATGATACTCTTCTCCTTGAACTTTACAAAGAGTTCTCTCTGTGCACGCTTGCACCCACTCGATGCCCGCCTGGCAGAGCTCTACAGAGTTCTCAATAACTCTGTTTCTTTCCAAACTCAACACAAGGTTCTTACTATGCACTCCTTGCACTTCTATTGATGAAGGTTCAATGATATCTCTCCTGAGCTTCTCTGAGGTTAACTCACCTCTGTCAACACACTTGTTGTGGACAATGTGCACTCCTTGCACTTGAAACTCAAAGACGAGAAACAATTAAAACTTATACAATAATTCACCAGTTCATACATTCAAAACATGAATGATATATATAAGCATAACAATGAACACAAATACATAAACACACTATGTGTAGGAA
>ML776764.1:2084495-2095659 GCA_009831015.1 Picea engelmannii | reverse complement strand
GATTCTTTCCTTCCATGACCGTACTGTGCCTAACCCTGGTATCTGTCTCTGCCTATAGCCTTATGTTGCCCGCCTCCTGTTCGGGGCGCTGCTTCGTGTCGTTGTTATGCCATGTCGGGTCGTCTTGATTGTGTCCGTCTTACTTGCGTCCTGTCGGTTCGAGGTTAACATAGAGTATAGGGGGATGTTTCTTCTACACACGCGCACACACTGTATCAAAAAAAAAAAAAAAAGTAAAACTTTCACCAGTTGTACATATGGGGTGTTACAAAGGCCAAGAAAATAGTGTTGTTCCAAGTAAGAAATGTGCAACAATCCACCCCCAAAACTGAGGATGTTGCATGTCCTCATGCAGCACAAAGCCTGCATATGGGCCATGTACCTAGATATGATAATCAAACCCATATTTTAATGTAGTGTGCCTACAAATTCTCATGAATCAAGCAAGAGATATATGGTATTGGAAAATGTTGGTTATCCCTTTCAACTACTTATTTTCTGTTGTTGGTTCCTATGGAGAAAATCAATACCTTCTTTTTCCTTTTCTGTTGGTTTTTGTGTGGAAAAAATAGGGTCCTTTACTGTTGGTTCTTCTTTGGAAGAAAAAAATACTTATTTTCCCTTACTGTTGGTTCTTCTCTGGAAACAATAAGGTCCTTTACTCCTAGTTCTTGTGTGGCAACAACAAAGTCTTCTATTGTTGGTTCTTGTGGAGCAACAATAGGGAAGCTCATAATACTTAGAATGCATGGATATTGGAGTGTATTTGAACACAAATAGTTAGGGGATCTTATGGGATGTAAAGGTGATGGTGTCCCCCCCAAAAGAGAAGATATTTCCCACCTCCGAGAAATTGCAAAAGATGAGGAAGTAGGACAGGGACCTAAGTGATTTTCCAAATACAAACCCATAACATCAAATGAATCATGATTAAAGAAAAGAGAATAAACATACCTAAATGTACCTATGAATTCCATAATTTTTGTAGTAGCATACTGATATGATATGGTCCACAATGCTGTCAAAACTTTACAAGGAAGAAATGTGCATAGATTGTAATATGTAGCACATTGTAGATCTAGAACAAAATTCTAATGTAGTAATGAATCATGGAAATTTGTATTCAGCTTGGAGATTATTTTTCATAGAGAAACACATGTATGATATCATGATATGCTCCACAATAAATAACAATGTGGATTTTAGAATTTTGGAACACAATATGAGTTGTAAACAAAGATCTGGACTAACCTTATGATGGACCATGAAACTTGGGAATATTTATTCAGAGAGCAACTGGAACTTGAAAATGATCTTTTAATTCCTATTTGAAAACCTTGTCTACTATGAATTTGTTTTTTAGAAAATATATGTTTAAGTACACACATGGTTTTTTCATAGCCATAAATTTTTATCACTAAGGAATGTTTGCCAACAAGCTAGTTTTCAAGCATTGAAAGGTCTAATGGTGCATGAGATAGTTTTTCAACATCAAATTTATTAAGGAAGGGAATGGTATAACAAGGTGAATCAAAATTATAAGTGAGCCAAGTCACTTTAATGTGTGGGTTAGGAATGGGTGAAGAAATAAGTAGGAAGTGATGATGTTAAAGTTGTGGCTTAATAGTAGTTGCAAAGTTTAATATTCAAGGGAAACCACATAAAAAAGGAATGATCTTCATTATGCAGTTATTACAAACTCGGAAGGTGGAAATGCATAGGCATATCATGGTACTGATTAATGAACATAATAAATACTAGGTCTTATAAAAGGATTCATTTACATAAAGGATGTGGTAAATGTGGTGATGGATCTTAATTCTAGGGTTTTTCCTTATATTTATCTTCAAATCAATTGTCCATTTGTATTGTTCTTCGATCCATCTTTAGCTTTGATAAAAAAGTTGGGGAAGTAGTAAAAAAATAAGCAAAGAGTAGAAACATCATGTAATAATACTGTAACAACCACATGTAGTAGTATCTAGCATCATTGTAACAACATCATGTAGAAACATGTAATGGCATTGTAACAACATCATGTAGCAGCATGTAGCGACACCTTAATATCATCATTATAGACAACAATGTTGGACAGTTTGTTGCCATTGATGTTGTTGGACAATTGGTTGTCATTGATGTCAACATAAGTGGTTTTTATCTATGTCAACATATGTGATGGTGTATTTGGATAAGTCTCCAAAGTGGTATCCTTATGGAGTAACTCTAAGCATGGCCCTCACAGGAATATGATTTGAGGAAGTCTACATGAAACTCAGAGGTGTGTTTATGAATCCTGAAGTTGTTTTAGGAATAAGGCCATGAAGCACAGTGCAATTGAAGGTAACACACTCATAAATGGATAGTACTCGGTAGGTGGTACGTCATGTAGTTCCTCACGGTTGAGGAGTTATGAGGTCATGAAGTTGGAAACCTTGAATAATGGTTAACAAGACCATAAATGGTTACAACAAGAAGTTACAAGTAATTAAAGGAAAAAATGGTTATAACAAGAAAGTACATGTCGACCCTAAAGTTAAAGAAATAATTCACATGGACAAGTATAAATACACTTCAAGACGCCTCTCATACTTACACAAACAAGTTTAATGATTATCTATATTTCAAGTGATTGTTTGGTTTATTTTTTCATAGCATATCTAATGTAGAGAAGTTTGAGGTAGTGAAGTCTGAGGTAGCGAAGGGAAGCGAAGGAAAAGTCTGCAAACTAGATTTTTGAGGTAATCCATGGGTTGGAGTGGAGTAGGATGCAAACATTTGTTTTTCACAGTGGAGAAAAGAGAAGACATTCATGGATTGATAGTGTACAAGTCATAGATATAAGAAAAGGACTTGGAAAATATGATATATATTGTTTGTTGAAGATGATATGTAGTAGGTTGGTCAGTTGATATGAGATGATATGCACCAGGTCCTCTTGATGAGTAAATGTATGTATTTTATGTGCTTGATTGAGACTTGTATCATGGATGGTATGGCACATGCCTAAGGAATGTCTTGGAGGCCCTTGGTTGAGGTTTATATCTTAGAGATACTGATACATTATTGAGTCATATCCTTGGTACATTATATATGGTTGTTATGGCTCATTGTTAGAGGCACATATTTGTGATATTGACATATTATTGAGGCATATGTTATGGCACATGGTATGATACATTCTTGAGGTACATTGTGGAACATGGTTTGGAGAATTGGGAATATGCTTTGAGTTACACCTTGGTGATGTTATGGTACATTTATTAGAAGCATATATTGTCTATCTTGGTATATGATTTGGTATATGTCATGGTGATGATATCACTTGCCTGAGGCACTTCATTGATCATATCATATTGTATGTGGTGACATGTGTATGAGGCACATTCTTTGGTGCTCGGTTGAGGCCCATCATTTGGTACATATTTGATTCTTGGTACATGGTACATGGTACATGGTGTTGGTATACAATTAAGGTATATGGTTGATCATTAATGTTATGACACTTACACTTGGAATATATTATGATACATGATTGGCAATATTGAGATGCATCTTGGTGATTTTATGGTACATGATTTGATGATGATGTGGTACATTTGTAGAGGAAATTCTTGGTGATCTTAGTACATGGTATGGTACATGTTTTGGTACATGGCATGCTACATATTTGATGCATGGTTGATACAAGTTGATGTACATGGTATGGTACAAGTTCTAGTACATTATTGATGTACATGGTATTGTACAAGCTCTGGTACATGGTTGATGTACATGGTATGGTGATGGTTTTGGTATCCATGTGAGTGGATATGATTGATCAGTGATAGTGAAAGTGACAATGATAGTGACAAGGGCAGTGATAGGTTATATTATAGGTTGATCATCAAGCACAAGTTGATGTGACAGAGTGATAGTGATTGGTTGATGTGATAGTGACAGTGACAGGTTGGTCGATGATAGTGACAGTTATAGGTTGATCAATGGTAGTGACAGTTTGTGTCTACATTTATATTTATAATACAGGTGGATATTGGTGGCCACACACCTATTCCAACTTGCTTCTCTTGTCTATTTTTAGTTCAACAAGTTATTTTGTACTTATTTGTAATTGTGATTTCTACACTTCTGGGGATATATGAATCCCTACACATCTTCCAAGTGGATAATGGTGGCCTCTTACCTAATCCAACTGGATTTTTTGTATTTTTTCATGTTAGCACATCTTGTTGTACTTCGAGGGTTGTTTTGGAGCCTAAACAATGTTCTTTTGGCTCACAATATTCAAATTATAGAAAGAGACAGAGTTTGATGACATAATGTGTAGCTCTCTGAATGACCTTTCCAAAGGGCTATCACGCTCCTAAAGCGAAGGTCATATGAAAAAGTTATGACCTCGGGAAGTTGAGGTACCAACTTATCCATAGGGTCCCACATGACTTTTATCTCTTCACCTTCTAGGGTTAGGTTTTTCGATGTCTAGGGTTTTATAATTCATGAGAAATATCAAAACGTCCTTTGGAGCCTCATTGTAATCATTCTTCTTAGAAGGATGTGCATAGTAGCCACATCTCTTCTCATAGATATCTACCACCATTCTAACAAGTGTTTCATTTCTGTTGTTTTACAGTTTCAACCTATTTCATTTATTCAATAAAAGATATTATTCATTGGCTATTTATCATGTTCTTCATATATCTATTTTTATTGTATTCAGTTTGTTATTTAGTTTGTTTTTCTCCTAAATATGGATCACTGGTATCTGAGCATTATGCGCTTCATTTATTTTTCTTTGTGCATGTCGCCAACAAGATCTGGGTAGAATAAGTTGGGACTCGAACCAATCGAGTCGTTGCAATATTCGTTGCACTGAACCCGACAAAAAACTATGGGGGACAAAAATAAATATGATCAAGTAGGATATCCTATTAAAATGTTTCTTGAGGAAGCCCTCGTGCAAGAAAGGAATTAAATGATGGACAACTTTGTGTAGATCCTTCGACGAATACCCACATGCGAAGTATCTTCATCAAGAGACCATGCAACCCCCTTCAAGGTACAGATAAATTTTGATATTCTATTATTGGAAGGACTGATAGATGTGGATGTTGTAGGTAAATAGTTGAATCTCCTCAAGGGGTATTTTTCAGTTCACAAATTTTCCAATAGGGAAAATATTACTTTTGCACTCCTCAAGGTCATCCCCCATGTTATGGACTCGTGGGATACTTACTCTAAGAAAAGGGACGTACAAGAATATGCAATATTTGTGGTGGCCCCTACATGAGATTCCTTTCAGGATGCCATTAAAGAAAAATACTACCCCATTGGAAGATACAATGACTAGTACACCAGATGGACCACCCTGCGTCAAGAAAGGGACAAGACAGTACCATATTTCACCAATATTTTCCATACCCTACACACCAAATTAGGTATAAACGAATCTTAGCAACATATGGTGCTAAAATACCATGGTTTTTTACATAGATACATTCAAACAAAAATGGAGTTTCTAGACATCGCCTCATTGGGCACGGCTTATAGATACACTGTCAAGTTTGAGCATAAATTTAAGCAGAAGAGGCGAGAGTTTGGATCTGAAAACTCCTCACAACCGAAGTAGGTAAAAGGCGACTACAACCCAAACAACAAGAACTTGAGATGAGATGGCCACTTATAGGATAACTAGTCGAAACCACAACACAAGAAGGGAAATGAGAAGAATAAGAAGGACATAGGAAAATGGTGTGAGTACCATAAAATATCTTAGCAAGACACTGAAGAATGTCGCTCAAAGCCATCACTTGTGGCCAAGATGAAGGATTCTAAGTCAGAGGTTGATTCTAATTCTGAATAAAATCTCGAAGGAGGGAAACAGATGATCAATGTTGAAATTAGTGCCATCGTCACTACCACCCAAGTCCGACCAACCCAGCCAAAAGAACCAGAGGAAGGGGAATGCCTCATTCACTCACAGATGTGGGTTAAGGGGGCTCTGCTTCATTACATTGTCTATAGCATAAATCATAATAACTTGATTTCATCATAGGTCATCAAGCGGTTGGACCTTCCAACGAAACCATACCCACAACCCTACACCATCTGTTGGCTTCTCCAAGGAAGAGACCTTCGTGTCAGCCAACAATGTCATCTTCCCTACGACATCAAGCCTCTCAAAGATGAAGTATTGTGTGATATTACTCCCCTTAAAGTTTGTGATGTCCTTTTAGGACAACCATGTTTGTGGAAGCATCATGTTGTGTATGATTCTAGACCCCGTAGTGTTATTATTACTTTAGGTAGACAATTGTACAGGATACCAAAGGTAGCACCACCTATTGTTATTTCTTTAATCTCTACTAAGAAATCTAGTAAGGTCATTTCACAGACCAGGAAGTTCGTCGTCTTTGTGATTCGTGCTAATAGTAAGTAGAAGGTAGCTACCAAATCCATGGCCTCTACACAGAGCCTTTGTTTGCAGCAGAAGCAAGTGGATGGGATCATGGAATAATACAGAGACATCTTCTCGTCACCCATCAGGGTACCGATGCACTTCCATGTCAAGTATCCAATTGATCTAACCCCTAATGCACCTCTACCTAATGGACTTATTTATTTTCGCTCGTTGTATGAAAATGATGAAATCAGGTGTCATATCCAAGAGCTTCTTAAAAAGGGGCACATCAGACCTAAATCCTCCCCTTGCGGAACCCCAATTATACTGGTGCAACAGAAGGATGAGACTTGGTGACTCTGCATTTATTACAGAACCTTAAACAAAATCATAGTCAGGAATCGATACACAATTCCCAGGATTGATGACCTTCTTGACCAAATCAAGGGGGAAAATTTATTTAGAAAGATTGACCTAAAGTCTGGCTATCTCCAGGTTCCCATCGAACCAACTAATGTATGGAATAGAACCTTCAAATCAAAAGAAGGTCTCTTCGAATGGTTGGTCATTCCTTTTGGATTAACAAATGCACTGACCACTTTCATGAGGTTTATGGATGATGTATTGAAATGCTTCACCATCTCTTTTGTCATGGTATATTTGGATGACATCCTCATCTTCAATAGAAATTTGGAGGAGCACATGCAATATATTCAACAAGTTTTGAGCACTCTGTGGCAAAACCAACTATATGCCAACTTGGAAAAATGTTCTTTTTGAATGAACAGGGTCTAATACTTTGGATACATTGTTGATGAGCATGGGGTACATGTTGATCAAGATAATATCCAATTCATCTCTGACTGGCCATCCCCGACCACACTAACCGAGCTTCAGAGCTTCTTGGGACTGGCCAAATTCTACTGATGGTTTGTGTTGGGATTCTCCCATATTGCATGGGCCCTCATCCATGTGACCAAGGGAGGTGGAAGGTCCAATTTCGTGTGGGGGAAGGAACAACAATGAGCATTCAATGATCTGAAGCACCGTTTGTGCTCATCTCTAGTACTCTCCTTGCTCGATCTGCAGCAATTGTGTGATATTGATACTGATGCATCTGACTATCATGTAGGTGCAGTTCTCACTCAACATGGTCATCTAGTGGCATAGGATAGTGAGACACTCTCATATATTTTTCTAAAATACCCCACCTATGATAAGGAAATGTATTCCAATGTACAATCATGTCATCAATGGAAACATTACATTATGGGAAATGAGGCAATCATCCACATTGATCACAAGCCTCTACAATTCATATAGACAAAGGGGAAATTGTATAATGACCTCCATGAGAAGTAGTACACCTACCAACAACAGTTCCATATCAGCATCAAGTATAAGACAAGGATCTCAAATCTTGTCGCTGACTACCTCAATCGAACTCATGTGGTTGCACTCACCACTGTCCTCCATTCCTATGGACATGAGGGATCTAAGTGGCCCCAACTTTATCACCAAGATATGGACTTCGCCACCACCTATAAGCTCTTGGTTACAAGCGCAACTATCACCGATTTTCACATTTAGGATGGAATATTATGCCATCTGGGCGATATCTATGTTCCTACAAGTAAGAGTGGAAAGTTAATTTGGGAAGCCCACTATAGTCGGATGGAAGGACATTTTAGCATTGATAAAGATGTGGTCGTTCTTCAGAAACATTTTTATTGGCCAAAACTTCAAGAGGACATCAACAAGTATATCATATCTTTCACTTCTTGTGCCATTACCAAGCCAACCATCAAGAATCAATGCTGATACAACCCTCTTCCTAATCCCGAGAAGTCTTGGGAATCCATCTCAATGGATTACATGTCTAGCCTTTTGTCCACCAAGAAAGTGAATTACTATGTATTTGTGGTCATTACTCGGTTTTTGAAGATGGCTATTGATCTAGGGGATCAAATTTTGCTCAAAAATTCAAAGTTCTTGGAATCACTTCAAATTGAATGGGCACGTAGGCCTGATCATCATGAACCCAATGAAACTTGCTTGGGTTCAAATGGATGTCGGATGAGATAGATATTGCATTCTGTTCAAAACGTCAAACATGTAAAAAAAAAAAAGGTGTTGACTGTACAGTCCATACAGTCTGTATGGATGCTGACGTGGTAGGGTCGTACAACACGTGGTAGGGCCATACAACATATGGCAGGTGTTGGTTGGAAATCGTGTGGATGAATTGGCATCTGACATGTGGCTTGTTTGTGGCGAATGGAATTGCGACATGTGGCCCAATCAATGGCCGCCACAAGTCACCTGGACAGTGGTTTAAAACTTATGAAGTCGGTAGGACTTGACCCCATGAACTCTAAGCAAGGGGAAGAGCTTTGGGAAGGGCCTCCCAACCGGCATGCCCACCTATGGTTCTTAATATATATATGTTAACAAACTTATTTGAATTGCAATAGCTTTGAAATGGGGGCGTGGTCCGGGTCAGGGCTAAGCCCCAGCCCCTGATCATATATATATGCCATGTAACCATCGACGTGCGCCTTTCGACCGTTACCACATGTTTTAACCCTTGTCCCCTTTTTGTTTGTGCGTGCAGTCACATTGACCCATATGTCCACAGTTTTGGAAATTAGGGGCTAGGCGCGCCCTAACCATCCTAGAGTTCGTACCATTTTGCAGTTGCACCCGGTACTAGGTTTTAACACAAATATGCAGGTCGGGGCTAGGTTGAGGAGGCAGAGGTGCATTTTGGCGATCTAGAGACAGTAAGTTTGAAGGGGAGCTTTGTTGGGTATGTGTTATATTATTTGCATGTGTGTGTGTGTGGGTGCATCAGATATGACAACTGCGTCTGATGATCCCTTTGGCGGGTGCTTTCCTAAGGGGGTCCCAGGGGGGGCCAGGTATGCCCCCACCTGGTTACGCACAGCATTCGAGGCAGTGCCCTGGAATTTTTTTTTGGGGCAGTTTTTGCTATTTTTAGTGGATTTGTAAATTAATCTCGGATTAAGAGATTAGGGTTTTGGTATCTACGGAATACATAAAAACATTGTATATATTGTATGGAAAATGGTGAAATTCGAGATAATGAAAATAAGAAAGGTTTTTCCGGTTGAGGGTTTCCGGTATAAAATCTTTGTGTACTCTTTGTATGAGCCATTGATTAATTTTTGTATTTCTTAAGAATTTATATGCATTGCCTTACTTCCCAGGTTTAAAACTTACATGTGGTATCAGAGCTCGTTTTGGGCTTCAGAGGGATGCCTTTGTTGCTGAGGGTTTGGCTCGGTCTTGATAGATGAAGTTCATCTTGGGTCTGTGATAAACCTGGGTCTAGTGGGAGATTTTGCAGTGGAGATTTGAGTAAATAAAGAGGAATGTCGAGCTCATCTAGAATCGAGATAGAGAAGTTCAACGGTAAAAAATTTGAGCTATGGAAGCTCAAGATGGAGGACCTTCTTGTAGACAAAGAAAAATGGATCGTTGTGGATATTGGTACATAGCCTACTGGTACACCATCTACAAGCACACAGGCTACTGGTACACAACCTACCAGTACAAAAACTACTAGTACACCAGTTACTGGTATGTCGAAGGAAGATTGGGACAAGTTGGACAGAAGAGCAAGGAGTATTATTCAACTCTGCCTCGATGTTGTTGAATGTCTTGGGAGAATCTACAACCAAGGAACTATGGGATAAGTTAGGGAATTTGTATCAATCAAAGTCCCTGGTAAACAAGTTGTTTCTTCGAAAGAAGTTGTATCATATTAGGATGGAAGATGGAGATTCTGTGATAGAACATCTAAATGCCTTTAATACTCTAGTAAGTCAACTTGGATCTGTTAATATTACGATTGCATAAGAAGATAAGTGTATTACTTTGTTATGTTCTTTTCTAGACTCTTGGGATAGTTTGGTTTTAGAAATAGGTAGTACCACTCAATCTACATTGAAGTATGAGGATGTAGTTGCATTCTTGTTATCTGAAGAGATGTGGCGAAAACGCATGGATGTTCACAACACAGATTCTTTATTTGTAAGAAGGCGTACCCAAGATAGGAACCTTAGTAAGCCTTCGGGATGGAGATCTAAATATACAGGTAGATCTAAGTCTCGAGGAAAATCTTTGAGGAAATGATGGAAGTGTGGTAAAATAGGGCATTATTAAAAAGATTGCAAGTTTAAGAAGGTTGAAAAACCAAAGGGATCTGATAGTACCTCTTCCATGGAGGTGAAAACCTCCACTGAAGAAGGAGGTGATGTTTACCTAGCATATAAAAGTACACATGTAGACCATGTTGTATGGTTGATTGACTCAGGTGCATCATACCATATGACTCCTCACAGGGAGTGGTTCTCTGAATATGAAAAATATGATGGTGGTGATGTATTCCTAGGAGATGACTCGACAACAAAAATCTTGGGATGTGGAAGGGTTAAGTTGTTTCTAAACAATGGAAGGATTAGAACTCTTCCTGGGGTTCTACACATTCCAAAACTATCCAGGAGCCTAATATATGTAAGCAAGTTGAGTGATGCAAGAGTGAAAACTGTATTTGAAAAGAACACTTGCAAGATGGTATGAGGAGCAATGGTGTTGATGAGGGGAGTTTGTTGTGGAACTCTATACAATTTGTTGGGAAGAACTTATACTAATGGGTGTAATAGTTATGTTGTCCTTGAGCAAAAAAATGAAGGAGACAAGACCAATATTGTCCCAGAAAAGAAGACTATGTTGTGGCATCAAAGG
>ML776764.1:1938142-2080674 GCA_009831015.1 Picea engelmannii | reverse complement strand
TATTAAATTTGAATTGCCAATGTACAATGGAGAGGTAAATGCTGAGAAATTAGATAATTGGATTCGTCATATTGAGGTGTATTGTAGGATACAAAAAATTCAAGATGATGAAACTAAGATTCAGCTTGCTTCTTTAAGATTGGCTAGTGCAGCACTCATTTGGTGGGAAGCCAAGACTCAAGAGGACATGAAGAAACATGGTAAAATTTTAACCTCTTGGAATGATTTTATTGTTGCAATTAAAAAACAATTTTACCCATTCGCATATATGCAAAAAGCTACTATGGATTGGCAAAATTTTAGACAAGATAAAGGACAAAATGTGCAAAGCTTTACTCAAGAATTTAGGAGAAGAGCTTTGGTTTTCGGAGTAGATTTGTCTTCTCAAGAAACTTTACTCAAATACATTAGAGCTTTACATAGTTATTTGAGACATACAATATTCATGTTTAACCCTTCAAATCTAGATGAAGTTTGTGTTCAGGGAACTCATTTGGAAGAAAGAGGAAGGAATGAAAATCATGAGGGTAACAAGAAGCCTTTCAATCATGGAGACAAAGGAAAGAGTAAGTTCAAGGGAAATGGAAAAAAGAATGTTGTTGTTAAGAAAGAGGGAAAATTTTTTACATGCAAACATTGTTCAAAAGATGGCCATGATGAAGACCATTGTTGGAAACTTCATCCTGAAAGAAGACCCAAAAAGTTTGGAAACAAAGGGAAGTCAAAGACTGTTGCAACCATACAACATGGTTTAGGTTCTGATTCGGGTGATGAAAAAAAGATTACATCCATGGGTTATCAAGGTAAGGGTTCTATTGCAAGTAGTAGTTCTTCAAATAATAGTAATTTCAATGAAACTCAACAAGAAAAAGAAAGAATATAACTTTTTCACATAAGGGTTGTTTCAAAGCATACCAAGATAGATACTCTAATTGATACTGGATCTCAAGCAAACCTTATATCTAAAGACACTATCAAGAAATTAAAATTGGAAACAATTCCACATCCTAAACCATACCCTCTTGGTTGGATATGTGATAATGCTAAATTGCAGGTGACAAGAAGGTGTAAACTTAGGTTTGTTATCACTGCAAATTGTATAGATGAGGTAGAGCTTGATGTTATTCCTTTGGATATCTATGGTATTTTGTTGGGAAGCCCATATTTATATGATAGAAAATCCATTTCGCATCGTCATGAAAATAAGTATCAATTGTTTAAAAATGGAGTTGAGTACATTGTTAGAGCCCATACAAAGAAGCTGAATTTGTCACTTGTAAATGCGCGACAAATGAAGAGATTACTCAATGCTAGAAAGAATTTTGTTCTTTTAATGATTAAACCCAAAGATGATATTGAAAACGAAGTTTTTCAAGGTTGTGATGAAAAGTTGAAATCTGATCTATATGAGGTTGTTAATCAATATGATGAGATGTTTCAGGAACCAAAGGGATTACCTCCAAGAAGGGGTATCCAACATGAAATTCAATTGCAGCAAGATTGTCCTTTTCCAAACATTGGTATGTACAGGATGTCAGTCATGGAGAATGATGAAATCAAAAAACAAATCCAAGAGTTGCTTAACAAAGGGGTCATCGTGCCAACCACATCGCCATGTGGATCTCCAATTGTGTTAGTGCCAAAGAAAGATGGTACATGGCATATGTGTGTTGATTTCAGGGCCTTGAACAAGATTACGGTAAAGAATCACTATCCTCTTCCTAGAATTGATAATTTTCTTGATCAATTGAAAGATTCTAAGTATTTTACTAAGTTAGATTTGAGAAGTGGGTATCATCATATTAGGATTGTCAAAGGAGACACAAAGAATCACTATCCTCTTCCTAGAATTGATGATTTGCTTGATCAATTGAAAGATTCTAAGTATTTTACTAAGTTAGATTTGAGAAGCAGGTATCATCAGATTAGGATTGTCGAAGGAGACACATGAAAGACAACTTTCAAAACAAAGCAAGGTTTGTTTGAGTGGATGGTAATGCCTTTTGGACTTTGCAATGCACCTGCTACTTTCATGAGACTTATGAATGATGTCTTAAGGATTTTTATTGATGACTGTGTTATTGTAAATTTGGATGACATTTTGATTTTTAACAAATCTCGTGAAGAGCATGTTAAGCATGTGAAGCATGTTTTGGATGTTTTGAGAAAAGAAACTTTGTTTTTGAAGATGTCCAAATGTGAGTTTGGAAAAACTTCACTTATCTACTTGGGGCATATTGTTGGTGGAGGTGAATTGAAAATTGATCCCTCCAAGGTCAAATTCATATTGGAATGGCCCAAGCCCAACAATCTGACAGAGGTAAGAAGTTTTTTGGGAGCAACCCAATATTGGAGAAAGTTTATTGCTAACTGTTGATGGGCGAAAATGATCGTCCGTCAACTAGAAGAGTGGAATCGGTCTGGGGTTGTCTAATAACCCAAGCCGTTTGGGATGAACCACCCTGACAGGTTTAGCGGCTCCGTTAGCTGATCTAAGGTCCTAATAAAACAAAAGAAAACTAATCTACAATAACTAATCTAACTAAAAAGAAATAAAACAAACTAATAAACTAAACTAACTATTCTATATACAATCTACTAACTACTACTATACTAACTCTAACTAATTAACTATCTAACTACTAATTGAAATATAACTTATTCACAAAATGTACAATATCTACAATTTACAGATTTAAATAAAACCTGAAAAACTCATTTGCATTCTGCCCTAAGACAGAGAAAGATATTTTTTGTTGATTTTATAATTTTATGAACAAGAGATAAAACGAAAAACTAACTAAACTAAACAACTAACATACTAATTCTAACTACACATTTAACTAAACATATATCTAACTAAACTACTAATATTATACTAAACAAATTAACGAAAATAAATCACAAACTGACCTGGAAAAACACTCCAGATTTGTCCTGTGTATGATGATTTTCTCGGCTGATCCGAGGGAGGAAACCCGCACCGAATTATCCAGAAACTTGTCGTAAATGATAAGCTGCAGTGCTCTTCAATTATGATTACAGGACAAACAAGACATAAAATTTACAACAATCTTATGATTTATAAATCTTCACCGTTAGATAAATCTGTATGCAAAGACTTATACAAAATAATTCAATTGATGAAGAAGAGAAATTTGTCATTCATTAACTGAACAAAGTAATTGCTGTATTTTTTAAAGTAATGAAAGAAATCAGACATGGATCACATTAATTAAATCACATCATTCTGCAATAGACTATGATATCTAAAGTAGTCTATAATCAATTACAAATGACATGCATAAACTTGAAACACAAGATTGATATTATGAAAGCGAAAGCTGTAGCAGAACATCAACTTCTATCTCAGTTTGTATCAGGAATCCATAGCTTGGTTCTCCCACAAATGAGGATGTTTCTTATTACCAAAATAATAAGTATTTAAAGGTTTTCCACAGGGTAAAACCTCCCTGTAGAAGTTATCAAAACTGTTTACATAAAATAAGGGAAGATATCCCAAGTTTGACTAAACAAGGAACCTAAAATAAAACTAAAACACACAAATATCCCCTAGACTGTCCATTATGTCCAATGCAATTTGGATGTACCTGAAAAGGGTAAAAAATGGACAAGTTAGAAGGATCCTTTATTAATAAAATGATAAAAATATAATTCTATAGACTAGCTATAGAATCTTGCGATTTTGTTGCTGGTCTAAATAAGACACAGAATCAACATTAAAATAAACGCAAATCTTTTAAAGAATTAAATTCACCTAACATCCAATATCTATTTGAAAATTAATCATTCAAAATTGAAATTGTTATACCATTCGAAATCAAACAGGTTCAAGATCAATCAAATGAATACAGAGATACGTGTACTCTGTTTTGTTTGTTACCACAAAATCGGGTGAACAGAATCATAATCAAACAATTATGAAATTGTTTCATATCAAACTGAAATCAATATAATTAAATCAAATAGCAGGCAATTGTTATGCTGCCTCATAGACAAAAGACACGATCAAATCCAAACAATCTCATTTTCAAATCAACATAACTGTAAGACGATCCATGCCATCATCGAATTAAACCAAAGCTGGCGCGTAAATTACCACAAACGAAATCATAATGAGATTACCGAATTGGTAACAGGGTTCATGAGAATTATCCGATCGTTTGTTATTGCTATTTGGGGAAAACAAACTCAATTGACAATGAACGAAATCGTTTCTTTCAAACGAATTATAACCGGATTTGATAGAGATAGCATATGTTGACCAATTCGTTTTGCAAATTTAAAATCAAACAAAGCATCATTTTTTATACGACTCCAACTCATGAAAATGATCGAACTAATTGAAGATACACATCAATCCAATCAAGCGAATCGAACAGCTGGGTTTTAACATAGTCATTGTGAATCAAAACCATTCCATGATTCGGGCGCGAATATCATTTGCACAGACTTAAATGAGAGTATCATTTCCATAAAAACAGATTCGTTATTTCCAAATCAGAGCTGAACAGAGTCGTATTCCTGTTTTAGAAGATTACATGACACATCATATTAAAAGATCATAACAACCAAACTCATGAAATCGTTTGAAAATCACAGCATACAAACTATCCATAACGAAATCAAATCAAAACATGATCATATTCTAAATCTAGCATGAAAAACTTCCTGTTCAAATTGGATACAAACAAATCCAATCTAAATCAAACCATCAATTTCGTTAACTCAATCAGACATACGATCAACTCAAATCCAATCGAAAACCAATCAAATCCGATAAAAATCTATCAGTGGCTAAACTGGGAATGAGCAAATTGTGTATTCAAATCAAAACTTCATTTATTTTTAGCACTGCGAAAACAATGCACAGGATGAACAACATTATGACAGAGCCAATTTAAAGGATAGACAGAGCTATTCGAAAACCAAACTCACATTATTATATTAATCCTGGTGATTGACAAAACGAAAATGATATCAAAATTCATACCTGTGTGGTGAGAAGATAGCTTGATCATGACAATTTGGAGTTGACAACGGCTATGGACGATTCAACATTCTTAAAAACGATGGAACCAGTGGTTCTCTGCTTCCTATCATTCACTTGAAGTTTGTCACTTTGGCTAGTCAATACTGCAACTTGATTTTCCAATGATTGGATTTTCGATTGGAGCAGGGGAACGTCGATGTAGTATCGTTCCAACCACAAATCACATTGGTCACAGGACGAGTGTGTTGGCTTCGAAAGTGTAGGTGAGGGTTTAGTTACATTGCCGAGGGTTTCGTTAAGTAGTTTGATCCCTGGGTAACTGGGATTATTCCTTAGGCAAGGGGGAAGATTAGCAATGAAATCATAAGGTGGCTCGGAGCACAGACCCTGTGAGTAAGGGTGCTCACTGGCTAGGAAGCGTTCTATGTCAGAGTCTGAATCCTCACTAAGGACTATGGGCTTCTTCTCAGCAGTGGGTTTAGGTTTATTCCTATCCATCCTTGAAATAAGCCGAGCGTTCTTTTTACCCTTGGCATCAACAGTAGGGTTTGACTTGGCCTTTTTTCTCACAGGCCTTTTTATAGCCTCGGCCTTCTCAGTTACAACGTATGGTAAGTCAATATCAGGGTCGACCGAAGGCTTAAGAGAGGGCAGTAGGACATGGAAAGGCACGGGTGGCCCGACCTTGGTTTCATTCATCACAGGCTTGTCGATTTGGACAGGGTCTGTATCATCAAAACCATTTCGAGCGATAAAAGCTCGCCAACTATCACCGTGGAGACTTAAGTAATAAACAATGATAAGTTTAATAAGTCCATGGTGGAACAGGCTACTGTCAGCCTTCTCCCTTTTAAACCTTTTCAACATTTTATATAGGCTACGCTGGAAGTAAAAGGGCATATTCAATGAGTATCCCATAAAATTCATTAACAAATGTAGGTGGTAGAGAAAAACGAGTCCATATTGACCCTCACCGGTCACGAATTTTTTGACTATTATCAAAAGGTCATGCCATTGTGGTTTAAGCATGGATATGGGCATACCTCTGTCACAAGATGTGACCTTTCACGAGACGAATAGAAGTGGCCATGGAACCTCTTCCACTTTCGAATTTTTGAACCAACGCTGGCCCGTGGCAGGTAACCCTGTAGCAGAACTAATAAATTCCTCATTGATTTCCAACTGAATGTCGCCCACCTTGGCTCTACAGCCATCAAAATTCAGGGTGAACTGTTGTACCGGAGATATATTAAAACCCTCAAACCTCCGCACGAAGGTGAGCCAACCGTTATCCTCCAAGTCTTTCCGGGCATTGTCGAACAGAAGAAAGTCTTGGCTACCGTTCGGCTCGATTCGCACCACCGGTGCCATGGAGCCAAGCACACGGTGAACGAGCCAGGGTTTGGATCATAGCATACACAGGAGCAAAGTTCACGAAGGGTTACTCAATCTGACAGAGGTGAAACAGGGATAGGGATAGGCATAAATGACATCGTGCGAAGGTGGTGGAGCTTAATTCTGCCATGCATAATAGTTATTGCTAATGGTACAATCGTCGGCTTATAGCTATTCTACCCATTATAGTATAGTTCAACAATCATTTTGCTTGGCCGACCAATGAAACCAATGGTGAGTGTATTAAACCAACGCGCGCAATCAGAGTTATGCCATAGTTTTAAACCAAACTTACAAATTGAAACCAATACCAATGTTTTGACTATATCACATGCGATGTATCAATTCATATAAAGAGTTTAAGCGAGGTACCAATGCATTTTGAAACTAGGTATCATGTCAAATGAAATTTAACCATAACACCTATATATTTTCATCAAACCAAAGGTCAAGTAAATCAAAGAACAAATAAATCCAATCGCCAATGAATCACACACTTCATCACTCATAAAATGAAACTACATGATCAATCAAAGAATGCCAAATAAGTGCAAATCAAAAGAGTTTTGCAAACTGTATAATGATAAGTAAAATGTAAGCGCAATACGCATATCGACAAGAAGGATAACGACAGTTCAAATAATGATTTTAATGCAACTACGAGAGACCAAGTTTTCACGCTTAAAGTCGTGAAAACAGAAACGAAGGTAATGTGTAAATGTCGCAAAAATAGAAGTGTCGTTTATTTGAAAATTGCGACAAAAATTGATGTTTGCAAAACATTAGTGTAGGCAACTTATTAGATAGTGGAAAAATGTAAATTGGTTGCCAACAATGGCGACACACTGGTAGAAGCAGTTATCTCTTCCAAAAGGAACAAATTTAGATTAGGACAGCAAAGATAATTCCAACTCAAAAATGACAACCAGAAAATCGTATAAACATCATCATTAACCAACTATTCCAACAATGTTTCAAAAGATGAAAAATGATAACAGTCTTAAGACCAACGAATCACGATATTAAAGATAAAATCTCCAATATTGTTGACAGAGCCACTACTGCCAGCAGGCGTCCATAGCCTCGACAGGGTTTCCATTTAAACCACTCTGACATCTGTATCCTTCCAATAAGTTCTGGATCAGAATAAAGGATGTTAAGAGGATTCTTATTTGCAAATTTTCATATACCCGACATTGCTTCGCTGCCAGCGGGCCTGTTCAGTACCCCGACGAAGTTGTCTTGGCGTCATGAATGCATTTACCCGCTGCCAGCAAACCTGTTCAGCATCCCGGCGGGTTTACAAGCACTTCCCACAGCTCTTATTAATAATTTATTTTGTTTTGTTTTTTATAGATATATAGTTGAGCGGGGTGATGCTGAAAATCATGATATTTTAACATATTTTTTCAGACCTCATCAGAATTTTTTAGAACTGTCCTTTATTTAGATCCAGAGATGTTTTATTTACAAAAGCAACTTCCTAAGGCAGGGAGACATCTTCTGAGTCATTCCTTTATGGAATAGGGACAGCGTAAAAAGATAATAGATTATCATGACAAGATTTACTCAGAGATTGAAATCAGTCATCTTCTTTCGAACAACAGACTTTTCCAACATAGATATAAATTTCAGAAATATGCCATTGATGTTCATACAAATTTTCTTAGTAGTTATTTCATGAAGGAATTTTCTATTGTCTTTGTCTGAATAGCTCAGTGTATTCCCAAAACACAAACTGATAAATTCAAATCAAAAACAAAAACAAAACGAACAAATGAAAAAGCAAACAAAAGAAAAATATGTACATAATATACAAGGGTAGTTATCAAGCAAAGTATCTTTTCAAGGCTTGGCCATTCACCGGGTAGGTGTCAGGCTACCCTTCAAGATTTTGCAACTGAAAAGAACTAGGACCCATCTTTTTAGCAATTAAAAATGGTCCAAGCCATAAATTTTGAAATTTTGTGTGCTCTCCCTTTCCCTCATGTGGTTTGTCCCACTTTAAGACGAGGTTGCCTACTTCAAAATTCCTATCAGAAGCAGAGTTAGAATCAAACCAGCTTTTAACCAATTGTTGATTTTGATCTAACTTATGTTTATCTTGGGCTCTTACCTCTTCTAGCTTCATCAAAGTGTTAATTCGTTTTTCCAAAGGGGGGAAATCTTCTTCTAGGACTTTTTGTGACAACTGAAGTGAAGGAAGAAGAATGTGAGGTGGAAGAATTGCTTCTCTTCCATAAACAAGAAAAGAGGGGGAGTTACCTACAACATCTTTTGGCGTTACCCTATCATCCTACAACGCATTGTACCAATTTTTGTGATTTTCAACCACCGTTCTCTTGATGATTTTGATCAAGTTCTTGTTTGTCGATTCTGCCAATCCGTTGCCCTGGGGGTAATAGCTAGCAGAATACTTCAACTTAATTCATTTTTCCAAAGCAAACTCGCTCATATCAAGAGAGGATAAGTAATAAGAATTATCAAAAACTAAACAGTCAAGGATACCGAAACGAGTGATACTATTCGAATTTAGAAAGGCAATTACCTGACTGGTGTTGACAGTTCTTAATGCAGCAGCTTCATACCATCAAGTAAAGTAATATGTGGCTGTCACAATAAACTTGTGTTGTTGCGAGGACGGAGGGTTGATTGGACCTATGATATCAAGGCCCCACTGCTGAAAAGGGGAATCTACTGAAACAGGCTGCAAAGGAAAGGCTGGTTTTTGTAACCGCCCTGATGCTTTCTGACAGATGATACATTTATGACACAAGGCATGGGCATCTCTAAAAAGTGTGGGCCAGTAATAATCGGCTCTTAAAACCTTATGGGAAGTGGTGTCGCCACCAAAATGGCCACCAGCTTCTCCTGCATGCAACTCTAGCAAGACTTTTTCTGCTTCGTCTTTTTCAAGACACTGCATCAGTACGCCGTCAAAACTCTGACGAAACAGGATACCATTAACTAGATGAAAGGAGGAAGAATTTAATCTCAACGCTCTTCTTTTAGCGGGGTCTAGGTGACGGGAGGCTGACCTATGTTCAAGACAGAATCTTATATCGTCGTACCAAGGACTAATAGGGTTTTGTGCGCAATATATTAGACTTTGATCGCGTTGTCCTAGGTTTGACGTATCGCTTTCTTCTTGTTGTCCTACTGCTGAATCAACAACTAAATTGCATAACCCTTGGCCTCTCACTATCTAAGCTGGGGTGATTTCTAAGTCATACTCCTGCAAGGAGGTGACCCAGTTAGCTCTCTTTTCTCCTAGCTCCTTCTGCACTAACAGGTTCCTCACAGCTGGGTAGGGGACAATGACTTTCGTCCTTGACTTCAAACAATAGGACAGGAAGTGTTTAACTGCTTTAAAAACAACGTAGGATTTCCGATCTACTGCTGGGTAATTAAGTTCAGTGCCTTTGAAAGCAAAGATCATAAAGGCAATGGGTACTTCATTGTTTTCGGCATTATTTTGGGTTAGGACGGCAGCATAGGAACGGTCAGAAGCAAAAGTGTAGAGTGTAAAGTCATGAGAAAAATCTGGGCTCATGAAAGACAGAGCGTCTATTATGCCTTCTTTATTGCATTAAAAGCTTTATTTTCTAGGGGTCCCCAGTGATATTGGGTGTCTTTCTTTATCATATTCTGTAAAGGCCTGACCATTTCGGAGAAACTAGGGACGAATCTTCTCCCGAAGTTAATCTGGTCTAAGAAAGACTGCATGTATTTTTTGGATGTAGGAGGGGGAATTTTTGTGATGACTTGAGTCCTTTCGGGGTCAATAAGAATCCCTTCACTAGACACAATGAATCCTAAGAGTTTACCCTGTTCTACTGCAAAGATGGATTTTTTTGGATTTAAGGAGATGCCGTATTTACGGCATCAGAGTAGGACAGCTCGTAAGTGAGCTAGATGATCATTTTTGTTTTTAGAAAATACAGTCACATAATCTAAGTAAACTACGATGGACTAATTGATCAATCCTCAGAAAGCAATGTCCATTTCTCTCTGAAAAGTGGCACCGGCATTAATCAATCCAAAGGGCATTTTACGATAAGCATAAGTGCCCCACGGGGTATGGAAGGTAGTTTTAAGTTGGTCTGGCGGAGACATCAGGACTTGGTTGTTCCTCGAGAAACCATCCAGTAAGGATATCCTCTCGGAACCAGATACTTTTTGAAGGATCTGTTCCATGGGCGGGACAGGATAGTTGTCTTTATCAAACACTCTATTAAGGTTCCGAAAATCGATGCAGAGTCGAATTTCCCCACTTTTCTTCCGGACTGGGACAAGGTTAGAAACCCACTGAGGGTGTCTAACAGGAAAATTTATCTTATCATTTAGGAGCTTATTCAATTCTTTTTGAAAGGTCGGTTCGAGCTTGGGGTGCATTTTCCTTAGTTTTTGTTGAAAGGGTAAGGTTTGGGGCTTCATCGGGATGACATGTTGTATGATGTTGGGGTCGAAAGTTTTAAGGTCATCATATGTCCATGCAAAGACATCTTTAAATTATTTGAACAATTTAATGAATGCAACTTTTTCTTGTTGAGAACATCCCAACCCTAGATTAATGCACTGAGGATTTTCATTAGTACCTAAGTTCACCTTTTCATAAGATAACGAGGAACTATTAGTTTTACAATTGACCATCTTTTTAAATTTATCTTGAAAATCATAAAACTTCTCTAATCTAACTACAGATTTAGGGATCGATTTTACCATATCCGATGAAGATTCAAGATTTCTCGGATCTAGTATTACCATGAAGTCATGCAAATTTTCATCGTGTGTGTGTTCGTCTATCACCGCGCCTTGAAAGGTTTCATCCATGTGCAGAATGTTAATAATCTGTTGATCGTCGTCAAATACTCTCCAGTTCATGATGTTGTCGGGGATGGATGGCCGAAACAGCAGCTCAATAGAGAATGCATCTGGGGACAAGCCTTCTGCAGGAAGAAGTTTAGAAGCTACATTAGCCAATAAATCCGGTTCAGAGTTATTCAATCTAGGAATAGAATTTGTATTGAAAGCGGAAAATTTATTCATTAAATTCCATACCTCAGACTGGAAGCTTTTGAGATGCGAAGAAAGACAGTGGATAGAGTCTCTTACCTATCTAACCACTATTCAGAGTCGCCAAAGATGGTCAAATTTTGAATGTTCATATCCGAATCTTTTCTAAGACCTTGCAGTAAAGACTCATATTCTGTAGTATTGTTAGTACATTCAAATTCCAACCTACATGCCATCAATGTTTTGTTACCTGCCGGATCGAATAATGACGCAGCCTGCTCCAACTCCTTCTTTGGACTTTGATCCATCGAAATAAAGAGACCAGATTTGATTTGCATCGGGTACGTGGGATCGTTGCGCGGAAGCTGTTGGCTGCATATATGCTACAATATCGAACTGTTGTTCTGGTTTGGTGATAGGTGAAGCCTCGGCCATGAAATTGCCGAATAAGGTGTCCATCCCTTGTACTTCAGGTGAATCAGTAGAAGGTGTATACGGTTCGTTGGGATCGTTCAAATCTGTGACTGTGAACTTAAGGTAGTGCTCATGATTCACTTTGATTTAATTAGGCTTGTCATTCTCTGGAAGCCATAGATGGGACCAATCTGTTGCGAAATAACCATGTAGCTGGTCGGACCAGTCCCTGCTTAAAAACAGACCATACACTTCTGGAATATCCACAATGATTCTATCAATAACTTGATGAACCTTGGGGTTAGACGATAATCTAATAAGCACATTCTTTAGTTCGCCTATAACTTTGACATTTGTCTGATCAAGTTGTATGATTTTTAAAGTAGATGGTTCAACTTTTGCGTTAATATTCTGGCATACAGACCATGACATCACATTGGATGACGCCCCTGAGTCTACCATACAATTGTGCACGTTTATATTAAAGATCTCGAAAGTTAATAGGAATGGAGGTACATTTTTGTGAGTACTAAGAGTAGTAGCTTGTGGCTTTTTACTCGCAGTTTCTACGGCTACTTTATCTACATTATTTACATTATTTACATCACTTACAGGAAGGCTTCCTTTATCTTGAGGATCGGGATTGTTTTTAGTGGAAGTCTTCTGGGGAGCTTTGTTCTGCACAACCTTGTTACCATTAGAATTACAATTTTTTCCATTCTCAGAGATATTTTGTAACATTTTCTTAAGTAGAAATGGAAACTTCAATAACTCCTAAATAGAAATGTTAGCCCTTAACTTTTTAAGATCTTCAACTACATAATAATCTAAGTTAGGGTTCACATTACTCTGTTTAGTCTCAGCTGATTTATATTTCTTTGGAGGCGAAGTTGTAGTGTTTTCGGTAGAAGGTTTGTTTGTTGTCTTACTCCTGGTGTTATAAGGATGAACTGTCTCGAAGTTAGATTGAAAGATGCTATCCGAGAAGTGTCCAAAAATGTTTGGAGAAGACTCTTCTTCTTGAATTGTCTCTTGTTCAACTACCTCCTCAGGAATTTCAGGAGGCATCAAGTTATCTTGGGCTTCTAGAATTGTTTGAAGGGAACATTGCAAACTTTCTAGATTTAGGCCTTCGGTGGTTGGGTTAGGTCAGTTGTTGGGAAAAGGCTACCGGAACAAGGGTTTGTAAGGTCCTTTGCTTGAGGAAGCTTCTTCGGTCGACCTTTTCAAGTCTATAACTTGATTTGACAGTTTTTGAACAACTTTGGTTAAGTTTTCTAAATCAAAGTTTTCAGGTTGTGTTTTACTTTGAGTAGGTCTAGGGAGAATTTTGATCTTCTTTTTGGAAGAAGAACTAGTCTCAGTTTCGTTTCTAGTAGAGTCTTTAAGAATAAGTATGTCTTTTTCAATCTGGCTGGCCCCCTCTAAGTCTTCTAACAACGTGGCTTTCTTAGATCGTTTAACCCAAATAGTTATGCTTTGATGCAAAGCTTTGGTGTAGCATGCTATTATAAGACTCTCGACAGGCATAGAATCTGCACGGATTCGGTTTTTGAGTGTTAGGAATCTTTGATTAAAGTCTTTAAATTTTTATTTTGGG
This sequence comes from Picea engelmannii, assembly GCA_009831015.1. Lineage (NCBI taxonomy): Eukaryota > Viridiplantae > Streptophyta > Pinopsida > Pinales > Pinaceae > Picea > Picea engelmannii. The sequence continues at coordinate 2,067,235 of ML776764.1, read as the reverse complement.
TTCATTTTTAAGCTAGAAAGATCCATGAATAGGACTTCCGGAGGATTACCATCTCCAAACTTTTCCAAAAAGCATGACTCAAACTTTTCCCAAGACACGATGGTATGCGGTTGTTGGGAAAAGTACCATGTGGATGCATTTCCCTTGAAAGTATAGGGGAACAACCTACAAACAACGTCTTCATGTTCGACATTGCAGAGTCTTATGTCTAACATAAACTTTTTAATGTGATCTTCAGCGATCTGTTTTGAATCAGGATCGAACTTGGGAAGCCATTTCTCCGGGTGTTTAGGTAAAGGATGTTGAGCTCCAGGTATGGCTACGGCATCCTGATCAAGCCAGGGTCTAGCAGGGTTGTTCTGATTTTCCATCGGGGTAGTGGGTGTGGAAGGATGAGAAGGGGAATTGCCTTAGTCAGAGGAATCTCCTCCAGAAGAGAAGGGAGATGATGGAGGTGGTGAAGGGGGTATCCTAGATCCTCCTGCAGCAGTATTTAAGATTGGATCTGAAGGATTCACAGTGAGGTTAGTGTCACCTCATTGTTCTCTGATATCAGAGAATTCCAAAGGTTGGCCCCATGGATGGTTTGGTTGCCTCAAACGGGCTAAGGCAGTATGTGTTTTAATAAGAGATTGATGGACAATCTCTTGTATGTCACCACCTGTAGGATTAGGGGTTGTTGGATCAACTGTGATCTGTGGATCGTCGGTTGAAGTAGTTGTTTTTTGAAGGGGAATATTATCGTTTGAATGGCTTCTAGTCACTATAGGTGAGCAATTAGGTGGTGGAGGAGTCTTGCGACCGCCTTGTGCCATTAATTAAATTCAAGCCCTCCTTCTAGCGTCATTTGTTGAGGGGCAAAAATGACCGTCCGTCAACTGGAAGAGTGGAACCAGTCTGGGGTTGTCTAATAACCCAATCCATTTGGGATGAACCACCCTAACGGGTTTAGTGGCTCTGTTAGCTTATCTAAGGTCCTAATAAAACAAAAGAAAACTAATCTACAATAACTAATCTAACTAAAAAGAAATAAAACAAACTAATAAACTAAACTAACTATTCTATATACAATCTACTAACTACTACTATACTAATTCTAACTAATTAACTATCTAACTACTAATTGAAATATAACCTATTCACAAAATGTACGATATCTACAATTTACAGATTTAAATAAAACCTGAAAAACTCATTTGCATTCTGCCCTAAGACAGAGAAAGATATTTTTTGTTSATTTTATAATTTTATGAAAAAGAGATAAAACAAAAAAATAACTAAACTAAACAACTAACATACTAATTCTAACTACACATTTAACTAAACATATATCTAACTAAACTACTAATATTATACTAAACAAATTAACGAAAATAAATCACAAACTGACCTGGAAAAACACTCCAGATTTGTCCTGTGTATGATGATTTTCTCGGCTGATCGGAGGGAGGAAACCCGCACCGAATTATCCAAAAACTTGTCGTAAATGATAAGTTGCAATGCTCTTCAATTATGATTACAGGACAAACAAGACATAAAATTTACAACAATCTTATGATTTATAAATCTTCACCGTTAAATAAATCTGTATGCAAAGACTTATAAAAAATTATTCAATTGATGAAGAAGAGAAATCTGTCATTCATTAACTGAACAAAGTAATTACTGTATTTTTTAAAGTAATGAAAGAAATCAGACATGGATCACATTAATTAAATCACATCATTCTGCAATAGACTACGATAGCTAAAGTAGTCTATAATCAATTACAAATGACATGCATAAACTTGAAACAAAAGATTGATATTATGAAAACGAAAGCTGCAACAGAACATCAACTTCTGTCTCAGTTTGTATCAGGAATCCATAGCCTGGTTCTCCCACAAATGAGGATGTTTCTTATTACAAAAATAATAAGTATTTAAAGGTTTTCCACAGGGTAAAACCTCCCTGCAGAAGTTATCAAAACTGTTTACATAAAATCTGGGAAGATCTCCCAAGTCTGACTAAACTAGGAACCTAAAATAAAACTAAAACACACAAATATCCCCTAGACTGTCCATTATGTCCAATGCAATTCGGATGTACCTGAAAAGGGTAAAAAATGGACAAGTTAGAAGGATCCTTTATTAAGAAAATGATAAAAATCTAATTCTATAGACTAGCTACAGAATCTTGTGATTCTGTAGCTGATCTAAATAAGACACAAAATCAGTATTAAAATCAACTCAAATCTTTTAAAGAATTAAATTCACCTAATATCCAATAACTATTTGAAAATGAATCATTAAAAACTGAAATTGTTATACCATTCGAAATCAAACAAGATCAAGATCAATCAAATGACTACAGAGATACGTGTACTCTGTTTCATTTGTTATTACAAAATCGGGTGAACGAAATCATAATCAAACAGTTATGAAATCGTTTCATATCAAACTGAAATCAATATAATTAAATCAATCACAGGCAATTGTTATGCTGCCTCATAGACAGAAGACACGATCGAATCCAAACAAGCTCATTTTCAAATCGACATAACTGTAAGACGATTCATGCCATCAGCGAATTAAACCAAAACTGGCGCGTAAATTACCACAAACGAAATCGTAATGAGATCACTCAATTGGTAACAGGGTTCGTGAGAATTATCCGATCATTTGTTATTGCTATTTGGGGCAAACAAACTCGATTGACAATGAACGAAATCATTTCTTTCAAACGAATTATAACCGGATTTGATAGAGATAGCATATGTTGACCAATTCATTTTGCAAATTTAAAATCAAACAGAGCGACATTTTTTATACGAATCCAACTCATGAAAATGATCGAACTAATTGAAGATACACATCAATCCAATCAAGTGAATCGAACAGCTAGGTTTTAACATAGTCATTGCGAATCAAAACCATTCCATGATTCGGGCGTGAATATCATTTTCACGGACTTAAATGAGAGTATCGTTTCCATAAAAACAGAGTCGTTCTTTCCAAATCAGAGCTGAACAGTGTCATATTCCTATTTTAGAAGATTACATTACAAATCATATTAAAAGATCGTAACAACCAAACTCATGAAATCATTTGACAATCACAGCATACAAACTATCCATAACGAAATCAAATCAAAACATGATCATATTCTAAATCTAGCATGAAAAAATTCCTGTTCAAATTGGATACAAACAAATCCAATCTAAATCAAACCATCAATTTCGTTAACTCAATCAGACATACGATCAAATCAAATCCAATCGAAAACCAATCAAATCCGATAAAAATCTATCAGTGGCTAAACTGGGAATGAGCAAATTGTGTATTCAAATCAAAACTTCATTTATTTTTAGCATCGTGAAAACAATGCACAGGATTAACAACATTATGAAAGAGCCAATTCAAAGGATAGAAAGAGCTATTTGAAAACCAAACTCACATAATTATATTAATCCTGGTCATTGACAAAACGAAAATGATATCAAAATCCATACCTGTGTGGTGAGCAGACAGCTTGATCATGACAATTTGGAGTTGACAACGGCTGTGGCCGATTCAACATTCTTAAAAATGATGGAACCAGTGGTTCTCTGCTTCCTATCAGTTTCTTTAAGTTTATCTTTTTGGCTAGTCAATACTGCAACTTGATTTTCCAATGATTGGATTTTCGATTAGAGCAGGGGAACGTTGATGTAGCATCGTTCCAACCACAGATCACATTGGTCACAGGAAGAGTGTGTTGGCTTCGAAAGTGCAGGTGAGGGTTTAGTTACATTGTCGAGGGTTTCGTTAGGTAGTTTTATCCCTGGGTAACTGGGATAATTCCTTAGGCAAGGGGGAAGTTTAGCAACGAAATCATAAGGTGGCTCGGAGCACAGACCCTGTGAGTAAGGGTGCTCATTGGCTAGGAAGCGTTCTATGTCAGAGTCTGAATCCTCACTAAGGACTACGAGCTTCTACTCAGCAGTGGGTTTAGGTTTATTCCTAGACATCCTCAAAATAAGACGAGCGTTCTTTTTACCCTTGGCATCAACAGTAGGGTTTTCCTTGGCCTTTTTTCTCACGGGCCCTTTTATAGCCTCGGCCTTGTCAGTTAGAACATCTGGTAAGTCAATATTAGGGTCGACCGAAGGCTTAGGAGACGATAGTAGGACATGGAAAGGAACGGGTGGCCCGACCTTGGTTTCATTCACCACAGGCTTGTCGATTTGGACAGGGTCTGTATCATCAAAACCATTTCAAGCGATAAAAGCTCATCAGCTATCACCGTGGAGACTTAAGTAATAAACAATGATAAGTTTAATAAGTCCATGGTGGAACAGGCTACTCTCATATTTCTCCCTTTTAAACCTTTTCGACATTTTATATAGGCTACGCTGGAAGTAAAAAGGGAATATTCAACGAGTATCCCATAAAATTCATTAACAAACACAGGTGGTAGAGAAAAATGAGTCCATATCGACCCTCACAGGTCACAAATTGTTTGACTATTATCAAAAGGTCATGCCATCGTGGTTTAAGCATGGATATGGGCATACCTTTGTCACAAGATGTGACCTTTCGCGAGACGAACAGAAGTGGCCATGGAACCTCTTCCACTTTCAAATTTTTGAACCAACGCTGGCCCGTGGCAGGTAACCCTGTAGCATAACTAATAAATTCCTCATTGATTTCCAACTGAATTTCGCCCACCTTGTCTCTACAGCCATCAAAAGTTAGGGCGAACTGTTGTGCCGCATCTAGATTAAAACCCTCAAACCTTCGCATGAAGGTGAGCCAACCGTTATCCTCCAAGTCTTTTCGGGCATTGTCGAACAGAAGCAAGGCTTGGCTACCATTTGGATATATTCTCACCACCGGTGCCATGGAGCCGAGCACACGGTGAATGAGCCAGGGTTTGGATCATAGCATACACAGGAGCAGAGTGCACGAAGGGTTACCCAAGCTAACAGAGGTGAAACAGGGATCGGCATAAATGACATCGTGCAAAGGTGGTGGAGCTTAATTCTGCCATGCATAATAGTTATTCCTAAAGGTACAACCACCGGCTTATAGATGTTCTACCCATTATAGTATAGTTCAACAATCATGTCACTTGGCCGACCAATGAAACCAATGGTGAGTGTATTAAACCAACGCGCACAATCAAAGTTATGCCATAGTTTTAAACCAAACTTACAAATCGAAACCAATACCAATGTTTTGACTATATCACATGTGGTGTATCAATTCATATAAAGAGTTTAAGCGAGGTACCAATGCATTTTGAAACTAGGTATCATGTCAAATGAAATTTAACCATAACACCTATATATTTTCATGAAACCAATGGTCAAGTAAATCAAAGAACAAATAAATCCAATCGCCAATGAATCACACACTTCATCACTCATGAAATGAAACTACATGATCAATCAAAGAATGCCAAATAAGTGCAGATCAAAAGAGTTTTGCAAACTGTATAATGATAAGTAAAATGTAAGCACAATAGGCATATCGACAAGAAGGATAACGACAGTTCAAATAATGATTTTAATGCGACTATGAGAGACCAAGTTTTCACGCTTACAGTCGTGAAAAAAGAAACGAAGGTAATGTGCAAATGTCACAAAAATAGAAGTGTCGTTTATTTGAAAATTGCAACAAAAATTGATGTTTGCAAAACATTGGTGTAGGCAGCTTATTAGATAGTGGAAAAATGTAAATTGGCTGCCAACACTAACCTTTCTTCCATTGCAGCTCCTTTACATGTAGTGACAAGTGTCAAGCAAGTTTTTCAATGGGGAGGCAAGAAACAAAAGGATTTTGATACTTTGAATGAGAGAATCACTTCAGTGCCAGTTCTTGCACTTCCGAATTTGAGGCAACCTTTTGAAATCCAAACTGATGCAACCAATTATGCAATGGGAGTAGTCTTGTTACAACATGGTAAGACCATTTGTTTTCATTTTGAAACTTTTAATGGTGTCGTGATTAACTATCCTACTTATGATAAGGATTTGTATGCATTGGTGTAAAGTGTGAAAAAATGGAAACATTATTTGTTGGGGAAATAAACCATTATTCACACAGATCATCAACCACTACAATACTTACAATCACAAACAAAGCTACAACAAGCAAGACACTTTAGATGGATGGGTTTTCTACAACAATTCCACTTGGTCATAAGTTATAAGAAGGGAATTTATAACAAAGTTGTTGATATGATTTCAAGGCCTATTATTAGTTCTTCATTTATTCTTAAGCATAGTCCTATCATCCATGAGAGTTATGTTGAGAAATATGATTTAGATGCTGATTTTAAAGAAGTATATGCGACTTTGTATCATTCTAACCATGTTGAGGAATTGGATTACCATGTGCATGATAATATTTTGTATCATCTTGGAAAGATATGTATTCCACAGGGTGAAAGAATCAACATAATAAGAGAATCCCATTCTTCTCTTATTATTGATCACTTTGGTGTAGTGTTGACGGGCAAAAATGAACGCTCGCCAACTGGAAGAGTGGATCCGGTCCGGGGTTGTCTAAATAACCCAAGCCGTTTGGGATAACCCACCCTGATGGGTTTAGAGGCTCCATTGGCTGATCTAAGTCCTAAGAAAACAAAATAAAACTACTCTAAATTAACTAATCTAAATGAAAATAACAATTAAAACAAACTAATAAACAAATCTAAACTATTATATACAATTTATTACCTAAACTATACAACTATAATTCTGTAAAATCAAATGTTCAATTACCAATAGAATCAAATTCAATTACAAATGTACAATATTTACAAATTACAAATTTAAATGAAAACCTGCAAAACTCATTTGTAATCTATCCTAAGATAGTGAAACTATTGTTTTTTGATTTTATAATTTTATGAAAAAAGAAATAAAATAAAAACTATCTAAACTAAGAAACTAAAGTAATAACTCTAACTATGAATATAAACTAATATATTTGTCTAAAATACTTATATTATATTAACTAATTGACTATCAAATAATAAATAACAAACTGACCTGAAGTAACGCTTCAGATTTGTCCCGTGTCCAGAAATTGATTCAGCAGTTCGATGGGAGGAAACCCGCACCAGATTATCCATGAGCTTCTTGTAAACGAGAAGAAACTGTGTTCTTCAAATATTAATAACAGTACAAACAAGACATAAAATATAACAACAATTTTATGATCTACAAACCATCACAATTAGATAAATCTGTATGCAACAATTTGTTCAAAACAATTCAATTAATGAAAAAGATAAATCTGTATTCGTTAAATTAAAATAGAGTGATTGTTGTATTTTAAATAAGAGAGATCAAATATGGATAACATATAAATCAAATCACATCAACATGCAATGAATCATGATATCTAAAGTAGTCGATAATTAATTGCAAACTGATATGCACAAAACTTGAAACAAAAGTTTGATATATTGAAAGCGAAAGTTGTTACAAGACATCAACTTTCATCTTAGTCTGAATCATAAATACATAGTCTGGTTCTCTCCACCATGATTATGATGGGTTTATTACAAAAAATGACAAATATTTAAAGACTTCCCACAGGGTAAAACATCCCTGTGGGAGTTATCAAAACAGTTTACAGAAAATCTGGAGATAATCTCCCAGGTCTAGCTAAAACTAACACCCTATAATAAAATTGTATCACAAAAACATCTCTCAAACTGCCATATCATGCCACACTGATCATTGCAATTCGTATGCACCTGAAAGGGGACAAAAATAGCCAATATTAGAGGATTTTTTTTTGATAAAATTACCAAAAATCTAATTATTAAGACTAGCTACATAATCTTGCGATTCTGTAGATGGTCTAAATTGAACACAGAATTGTTTCAAAGTCAAATCAAATCTTAAAGAATATATTCAAACTATTGAACAATATTTGATTTCTAATTAGAAACCAAAAGAATTATTCAAATCGAAACTTGTATGCAAATCAAAACAAACTAAATTGTTGTCAACCGAATGATAACAGAGATGCATGCACTCTGTTCAATTTGCTATCACCAATTTGGGGGTAAACAAAATCGCATTAGATAATTCGACAACAATGAAATTATTTTCACGAATCAATTCCAATTGACACAAATAGTTTATGTTGCTTCATCCATCAACAAAATCATTGTCGAATCTAAAAGAAATCAACATGATCGTTTTTTCAAATTAATAGAACTATATTAAACATATACAAACGATCATGCTATTTGCAAGTCAAATCAAAACTTGTCTGTAAATTGAAACAAATGAAATCGTAATTGAATTAATCAATTGATAACATGATATGTGGGATTTGTCAAACGTTTTTTATTGCCAATTGGGAGCAGACAGAATCGATTGACAGTTGGGGAACCAATGAAATCATCACTTGAATCAATTTCAAAACAAACTATTAGCCGAGTTTTAATACGAATTCAATAGAGACAAAATATGTCTATCTGATCTCGACAAAATCGTTTTTGAAAATCAAAACCAACAGAGAAGCATAAACTCTATTTTTGATACCAATCCAACTCATACAAGAAATCGTTCTAACTCAATACATGCAACAATCGTTTGAAAATCGAATCAAAAGGAACGAATCAAAACAGTTTGGAGACGACATAATCATTATGTAAAATCATATCAATCAACACAGCTCCATGATTTTAGCAAATAGATCTTTTTCACAGGTCGAATGTAATCAAAATTCAAACGAAAATATTGATTCAATACAAAACAGGATCGAGGTCAACAGGGTTTTTTTGAGTTAAACGAATCTAATTGAGATCAAACCCAATCGACTATCTAAATCAGACGAACATAATTGATTCAAAAACAAGTTAAACATAATTGAAAAACCAATCGATTGCTTATACTAAGCTGGGCGCGACAAAATCGAGTAACCAAATCATATCTACATTTAATTTTAGCAAAATGAATATATTGTACAGGATCCACAACAAAACTGTTTAAATTATAACAGAATCATTTAAAATGTGTTAAAGCGAACAGAGCTAATTTGAAAGCAAAACCCAATCGGTTATATTAATTCAAACAAACTTACAAAGCAAAATTCATGTTGAAATTCATACCTGAACAATCAGAAAACAACTCGGTCATGATAGTTTGGAATTGACAAAGGTTGTTGCGGCCTCGACGTTCATGAAGATAATTGAACTGGTGGTTTTTTGTTTCTTGTCAATAGCTTTAAGCCTGTCCCTTTCTTTCGACAACACTGTAACTTGGTCTTCTAACGATTTGATCTTTGACTGCAACAAGGGAATGTCAGTGTAATAGCGCTCTAGCCACACATTACATTGGATACATGATGGTTTCTCGGGCTCTGATATCACAGGTGAGGGTTTATTTAAGCCACTAGGGGTTTCATTATGTATCTTGATTCCCGGGTAGTTAGGATTGTTCTTTAGGCACGGGGGTAAATTAGAGACATAGTCATAGGGTTGCTCAGAGCATAAGCCATGGGAATAGGGGTACTCTTCAGCTAGGAAATGCTCGATATCAGAGTTTGAGTCCTCTCTCAGAACTATGGGCTTTTGGTCGATGTTTGTCTTAGGTTTATTCTGGGAAAGTCTCGATATCAATTGAGCATTCTTCTTACCCTTGCTGTCGACAGTAGGATTACCCTTGACTTTCTTACTCACAGGCTTCTTGACAGCCTCAGTCTTGTCTGTTATGATGTCGGGTAGGTCGATGTCAGGGAAAACCAAGGGTTTGGAAGGGGGTAGAAGGACATGGAATGGCACGGGTGGCCCGACTATAGTCTCACTAACCACGTCTTTATCGATTTGGATAGACTCTAGATTAGCAAAGCCATTTTTGGATGTAAAATCTTGCCAATTATCGCCATGAAGGTTTAGATGGTGGACGACGATGAGTCTAATCAAGTCGTGATGAAACAAGATACTATCAACCTTCTCACGTTTGAACCTCTTAGACATCTTGTAAAGACTACGTAAGAAGTAATGCGGCATGTTCAAAGGATAGCCCATGAAATTCATTAATAATCAGAGGTGATACAGAAAATCCAAGCCATACCAACCTTCACAGGTCACAAATTGTTTCAAAATTACCAAAAGATCGTGCCACCTGGGTTTGAGGGTGGAAATAGGCATACCTTTATCACAGGAGACAACCTTCCTTGATACGAATAGTAATGGCCACGACACCTCATCAACTTTGGAGTTTTTAAACCATCGTTGGCCTGTAGCTGCCAGTCCTATAGTATAGCTTATGAATTCTTCATTCATTTCAAGTTGTATGTCACCTACTTTAGCCCTGCACCCGTCAAAGGTGAGGGTGAATTGTTGGGCAACCGAAAGGTTGAAACCCTTGAACCTCTGTATAAATGCGAGCCAACCACTATCTTCTAAATCTATTCGATCATTATCGAATAGTAATAGGGCTTGGTTACCATTTGGCTCTATGCGCACCGCCAGTGCCATAGAAAGGAGCACACGGTGAGTGAGGTGAACGGGCCAGGGTTTGAACACAACATACGCAGGGGAAGAACGCTCACAGACTTACCCAAAAACTAGCAAAGGTGAACCGGGATAGGGGAACACATTAATGACAGAACGTGCGAAGGTGGTGGAGCTATTTTAGCCCATGCACAACAGTCATATCCTATAGTACTACCACCGGCGCAAATAACTATTCAACCCACTATTGTATAGGTTAAAAACTATGCCATTCAATCAACCAATGAAATCTATGGTAAATCGACCAAACATTTGCGCAAGAAATAATATTAGCATAGTTTTAAAACCAAAGCAATAATTCGAAATCACACCAAGGCTCCGATCATATGAAACATGTGTTATGTAAAAAGATTTATACCAAGGGTCTAACCATAACACCAATGTGTTTCCATGAAACCAATGTGTCAAGGGAATTGATTAAAAACTATAGAAATCAAACCATCAATGCATCACAAACTTGATCATAATATCACCATAGTCTTGTAAAATGAAGTCATATTAACAAATAAGCAGGCCAAATGAATAAGGATCTTGGAGTCTTGTGAACTGTATAACGATAAGTAAATTGGAAACGCAATGGGCATATCGACAAGGATGATTACAACAATCCAGTGACTATTTTAATGTGACTTCGAAAACCAAGTTTTCACGCTTGCAGTTGTGAAAACGAAAACCAAGGTAAGTGTGCAAATAGCACAAAACTAATAGTGTCATTTTATTCAAGGATTTCGACGAATATCAAGGTTTGAAAAACACTGGTGTAGGTAGCTTATAAGGACAATAGAAAAATGTGAATTGACTGCCAACATGTAGGCAAGATGGTGGCTAATTTGCAAAGGTACTGCTATTGGCCTAAAATGAATGAAAGTGTTTCAAGATATGTTCGAGGATGTTTTTTATGTTCCACAAGCAAACCTAGCAATCGAAAGTTGGGTTTGTATACTCCACTTCCGGTTCCTTCTCGTCCTTTGGAAAGTGTTTCTATGGACTTTGTAGGAGGTCTACCTATGTCTAAAATAAATCACGATTATCTTTATGTTGTGGTTGATCGATTTAGCAAAATGTGTATTTTGATGCCTTGTAAGAAGCAGGTTACAGCTGAGCACACGGCACAAATGTTCTTTCAGAATGTTTGGGTACATTTTGGATTGCCTAAATCTATTATTTATGATCGAGATTCTCGATTTATTGGGAACTTTTGGTCTAGTTTCTGGGCACTCATGGACACCAAACAAAAAAAGAGCACAACTTTTCATCTACAAACTGATGGTCAGATAGAAGTGGTAAATCGAACAGTGGTGCATCTTCTTCGTGGTTATTGTAGAAAGCATCCTAAACTTTGGGATGAGCATTTACACTACATTCAACATGCTTACAATCAAGCTAAGCACTCTTCAAATCAAACATCGCCATTTGAAGCATGTTTTGGCTATTTTCCCAAATGTCCTTTAGATTTTATCTTTGGGAAGGATATTTCTATTGATGGTCGATATGACATTGATAGGGCATAAAAGTTCATTGAACAAATTCAGTCGATACATCAAATGGTACAAGAGAAGTTGGAAAAGAGTCAAGCCAAGTACAAGACAAGACATGACAAGCATCGTGTTGATCATAGTTTCCAAGTTGGGGATGAAGTCTAGCTTTACATTAGTAAGGAGAGGCCTAAAGGAGAAGTTAAAAAATAGAAACCAATTCAATATGGTCCTTTCAAGATTCTTGACAAGATTGGTAACAATTCCTTCCATTTAGATTTGCCTCCTTATATGCAAATGTATGCAGTTGTTAATGTTGAGAATTTGAAATTGTATGAGCCTCCTTTTATTGATGATCAAGGAGAACATGTTCATATTCATTCTACAGATGATTTCTCCCCAGAATATCTCAAAGAACTGCATGAAGACACAATCCTTGTCAGGAGAATGAGAACTTCAAAATGAGGAAATGTGGAATATCTCTGAATTGGTCTTAAAGGCACAAATCCAAGAAACGCCAAGTGGATTGAGGTTGGAAAGGTGAGGGAACTATACCCTCATCTTCAGATAGACTGAAAATAGTCTTTTGGAGGTCCAAAATATTTCCAATGGGGAGGTGTGATCCAGGGGATCAAATTTTGCTCAAAAATTCAAAGTCCTTAGAATCGATTTAACTCGAATAGGTACGTAGGCCTCATCATCACGAACCCAATGCAACTCATTTGGGTTCAAACGGACATTGGATGAGGGAGATATCGCGTTCTATTCAAAATGTCATACAGGCAAAAAACAATGTGTTGATTGTACAGTTCATACAGTCTGTACGGATGCTGACGTGGCATGGATGTACGACACATGGAAGGTGTTGGTTGGCATTCATGTGGACAAATTGGCGTCTGACACGTGGCTTGTTTATGGTGAATGGAATGGCGGCACATGTCCCAATCAATGGCCGCCATGTGTCACCTCGACAGTGTTTTAAAACTTATGAAGTCGGCAAGACTCAACCCCTTGACCTCTGGGCAAGGGGAAGAACTTTGGGAAGGGCCACCCAACCGACATTCCCACCTATGGTTCTTAATATATATATGTTAAAAAAAGTATTTGAATTGCAATAGTTTTGAAATGGGGGCGTGGTCCAGGCCGGGGCTATGCCCCAGCCCCCGGTCATATATATATATATATATATATATATATATATATATATATATATATATATATATATATATATATATATATATATATATATATGCCATGTAACCATTGACGCACACCTTCCGACCGTTACCACATGTTTTAACCCTTGGCCCCTTTTTGTTTGTGCGTGCGGTCACATGGACCCATATGTCCACGATTTTGGTAGTTAGGGGCTAGGCGTACCCTAACCGTCCTACAGTTCGCATCGTTTTGCGGTTGCGCCCGATGCTAGGTTTTAACACAAATATGCACGTTGGGGCTAGGTTGAGGAGGCAGAGGTTCATTTTGGTGATCCAGAGACAGTAAGTTTGAAGGGGAACTTCCAGGAAGCCTATCTTCTTCAAATTTTGGCCAAACGAGGTGTTGAAAAAGCCCAGCTAGGGGTTTTTGGACGTTCTGAAGCCATTGGAGCCATCTATTTGGAATTTTGAGCATTGTAAAGAACATATTTTAGCACTTTGAGCAAATAATACAAAATATCCATTAGAATCTGGACCAGGAGATGTAGCCCAAGACAGGCGTGAACTCCTTTATCATTTGTTGTGTTATGTGTTTTATGTTCACTGTTATTTGTTGTTGATTATATGCATCTTGAATATGTAATTTCTATAAAGGTTGTGTTTGCAAAATTGATCCATTTTCATAAGAACACTTGAATTAAAACTTGAAAATATTTTCAAGAATACAAGTCTTTATCATTTTCAGATCAACCATCCTCACAACCTGCAAGAACAATATCACAACAATAGATACTACCAATCTCTTCTTCAAATGAGTTTGTTTCCATTTTGGGATACCACAGACCATCATCTCCGACCAATACCATAGGTTCTTCAGTACATTCAAATCGAGCCTCTGGTCACTATTGGACACCAAGCTCACTAAATCCATCGTTTTCCACCCCCCAAAAAATTTCCAAACATAGGTCGTCAATCAGACGATTTTGCACATCCTACACATCTACAACTCTAAGCATCCAATTACATGGGATGAGCATCTCCCTTATGTCCAACACAATTACAAGATAGATCTCCATAGTTCCACCAACCAATATAGCCCATTTCAGGTGGGGCTAGGATTCCATCCCTTGGGTCCCATTGATGTTTCACTACCTCTTTCCAAAACATAGACAAACTCTTCCCATGTTCAGTCTCAGATTGAAAAGCCACTAGATTCATTGAGTGGATTCAACACATATGCCAATAGGTCCAAGAGACTTTACAGAAATCCAATGCTAAGTACAAGAAGCGCCATGATCAACACAAGGTACCGAATCAGTTTCTCATTGGTGACAGATTTTGGTTACATTTTTTGAAGAATCATCTCACCAGGCCCCATATGAAGATATTCCCACTTCTCTAAGGGAATTACACTATCACCAAGGCTGTGGGTAGTAATGATTTTGAGCTCAACACTCCACCCTTCCTTGGCCTGCACCTAGTTTTCAATGTGGACCTCCTTCAACCATATTTTCCACCATTATTGGACACCTCAGAGATCACAGAACAACTACAACCAAAAGAGATCAACCCTGAATGCATGGAATAAGCATCCCTTGATCAGATAGTGGAGACACAAGTCAAGGGAACTCTTTAGCAGAGGATCCATCTTTTTCAGGTTATCAAGGTAGGGAAGCTCCTACACCAAGGAAAGTGGCTCACTCGAGGCCAAATCTATCATAAGTTTCCTCACCTAATGGGGAACTCAATGCAATTGATACCATTTCTTCCTAAGGGAGAGGATAAATCCAGGTGGATATTGGTGGCCACTTACCTATTCCAACTAGTTCCTCTTGTCCTTTTTTAGTTCAACACATTCTTTTGTACTTATTTGTAGTTAAGAGTTCTACACTTCTGGGGTTGTCTGAATCCCTACACCTATTCTAGGTGGATATTGGTGGCCTTTCACCTAATCCAACTGGCTCATGTCAACACATCTTGTTGTACTTCCAGGGCTGTTTTGGATCCCTAAACAGTGTTTTTTTGGCTCGCCACAGTCAAAATGTAGACGGAGTCAAAGTTTGAGGGTGGAACGTGTATTTATATGAAATACCTTTCCAGCGATCTATCACACACCTAAAACCGAGGTTGTATGAAAATGTTATGACCCCGAGAAGTTGAGGTACCAACTTACCCATAGGGGCCCACATGACTTTTGGCATTTCACCTTCTAGGGTTAGATTTTTGGATGTATAGGGTTTAGGAATTCAAGAGTAATATCTAAAAGGCCTCTGAAGAATCATTGTAATCAATATACTCATAAGGATGCACATAGTAGCCACATCTCTTCTCATAGATAACTACCACCATTCGAGCAATTGTTTTAGTTCTGCAGTTTTACAGTTTCAATATATTTCATTTATTCAATAGAAGATATTGCTCACTATATATTTGTGTTGTTCTTCATATTTCTATTTTTATTGTATTCAGTCTATTATTCAGTTTTTTCCACTCCTAAATCCACATCAATTTCATACCAGCAGGATGGGGCAACGAAAGGGTGTTGTAGAATCCTTAGAGTTGTTGTTGGATAACTCATGGAATTGGATCTTACTTTAGGTTGGTGACTGTAAATTAGGGGGTTGTATCCTCCTTCTGGTTGGATCTAGAGAATTCAGGGAGTTGGTGTTACATGCCAAAATTGCACACCTAGGTATCTCACCCTAAGTGTTGCAACTATCTCAATGTGGTGTATGCATCTCGGTAAGTGTCACATGCACTGTCGCAAGTGTCATATGCACCTTCTGAAGTGTCGTATTCACTTTGTGAGGTGTCTCCACCCCTTGAAACCATGAAAACAATTTTTCATGACCCCTAAGTCATATGGGAGGAGGAAACCCAACATTTCTGGGTCAAAACATACCTTTCCTTGGAAATTCAACCTTTTTTGGGAATTTATGAATGATGACGCCCAACTAGCCATGTGTATGGAGAACCGGTGCTCCCCTACTCATGTATAGAGAGTGTCACTTTTATTAGATGGTGTGCTATCTCTCACTCTAAGGGATCACCATTCTTGTTAGAGGAGAAAGTGGGATCCTCCACTTTAATCTATGGGCCAACTCTTTTAATATGGGGTTGGATATGTTTTACCCCCATGCTTTCGATTCACTTTAGGATCTGATCCAAACATCAAACAACCATATCCTCAACCATATCCATCATTTTCTCAGGGTGTTTGTGCAGCTCAAGCCTATATATTGAGGGCTTTCCAAGGTGAAGTGGAGGAAGCAATCAGTTAGAGTATCATTATTTTTATCTTGGTTTATTTGTGCAAGGGGTTGGATGAGGAGATCTTGGAGAGGATTCTAATGCATCAATCATGGTCTATAAGTACTGTCTTTTGGGTTCTCATTGAATATACTTGGCCTATTTCCTACAATCTTGTGTATTCTTGCATGTGCTTATATATTTTTACTTTATTATAGATGATTTTGTTTTACCTAATCAACTAGAGTAGGAGATACATGTTTCTCTTTGATGTATATTGCAGGTATCAAGTTGTGCCAAGAAATTTTGAAGATCAAGCTCACGGATTGGAGGCAATGAGGACAAACTTTGTAAAAAGGCACATCATGGCATTTCTCCTTCTCTCTTTCTGATTGGTTAAAATGAGTTTAAAGGGATGTTGGTGTCCATTTTTAGTGTTTATGTATTGGTATATGGATCTAGTAATCCAAGGGAGATTTTATCTGTCTTTAGGAGAAATATTCTGTAATAGAAATTGGCGACTCCACTGGGGAAGGACTTTGACTAGTCCTTCCTTAGATCATACAAAGATTTTTCCTATCCTTAGATATTGTTTACTCCTTGATTATGATATATTTCCCCTTCTCTCTTATTCACTAGAGAGATCACAGAGTCTTTGATTGATTTTTCTAAGTTTTTAGCCTTTTTGAGAAAAAAATTGAACTTTTCAAAAGGGTGGCACTCCCTTGCAGTTCACACTAGGGTGCCATATACCTCATTGGCACTCCCCATAATACTTATAGAGGGCCTCATTATCTAAATTATTCCCCCCATATCCTCTTACATAGTGCCATTCCCCTAATTGGTGCTCTGTCTCCTTGGGAATAGGGGTGCCATTCCCCTTGTTTCGGTGATTTTTCCCCATTCTGCTTGCTCTTTGTAGTCCGATCTTGAGGGGAGTTTTGCCCAGTGACTCTTGATTGTATTTGACTTTTTTTGGCCTAAGAATATGATAGTTATCAATCATTTATGTTTCTCCCTTAAGTTTGCAAATTTTATCCTAGTTTTGGTCCCCTTTGGTTAACAACATCCTTTGGTTCTTTCCGTCTTTCAGTTTGTCTTATCTTCATGTCGCAAATATTTCAGATTGCTTGGTTGTTTAGGACTTTTCATCAACTAGGGTTTGCAAAGGTTTCTTGGTATTTTTCCTTTTTCCCCTCATCGAAACATCTCTCCTTTATGGATGATTAAGAATATATTTTTTTCCATAACCCAGTCTTGAACATTGTTTCGTGTTGCTTGTGTTTTGATGATTTTCATGAGTGGTTGTCTTATTTATCTTTTGTATCTTTGAGTTCTAGATTGAACAGGTTATCCCCTACTTCTTGTCTTTCATTTCTCATCACTTTGAGTGTGCTTTGTTTGATTACCTTTTTGCCTCACATTTCTCTATATCAAACATAGATCTCTTTCATCCTATTTGAAATATAAGAATTAGAAATTTTTGCACATATCCTTGCATACATAATCAAACGAAGAAATTTTATGCATTCATTAAAAAGTTTGTTTTAGTGTATGTTTGGAAAAAGAGCTAGTTGTGCATGTGCATTTCAGTTTTCAGAAACATTTTCTTGGTATTTTGGCATCATATTAATCCAAAAAATTAAAAGTTGCATTGTTTTGAGTGTTTTATTGTGTTAAGAAGAATATAACTCTTTTCCTTAACATACATATAATTCATCAAAAATAACGAATAAAATATCATTATTTTTCATTCTATTGGAGTTGAGTCTCTCTCACATCACCAGTCTCATCTATGTGAACCCTTTGAGTTAAAAGACATTAAAATCAATGAGGTGCTAATAAAATAAACTAGAACATTTTTTTATTTTAGCACACCAACAATAGCATGGGATTAGGGTATTTGGACTAGGAAAGTGAGTAAATTGTCCAAGACTACTAAACAAACTATCGAGTGCTAATGAGAGTATAAATACAACTTTCATATAATAATAACCAGGAACCCCCTCTCACACAGGGGATAAACATGAGGTCATTGCATTTTTATGCTGCCAATATTCTCCTACAAGGAACATCTTTCCTTCTTGGAGCATACTAGCATCATTTCATTAATCTAATCACCTCACCTCTTGAGGCAATAAGCTTGGATTTCTTCACCATTTCCTTTCTATTTTTCCATTTGTAAGAATAACTCTCACATAGGGGATTCAAGAGCCCTCACTTGGAGGAAGAGGGGACCCATAAGTCTCCCATTCTCTTTGGTGTTTTCCCACTAATACAATATATCCATTGCTAGCATGAATATTGGTCAATTGTTTGATTTATTTTGGTTCTAATTTCCTTATGCATTGTAGTTTTGTTTCTTTAGTTGGTTTTATCTTAGTTGTTTGTTTATTTCATGTGATTGAGTCATTTTATTCATACACTAACTTTTGTCCTGTCCATCCCAATTGGCCTTGCAAGTGTCCTTCTTTTGCTCATTCAAGTGGAAAAAAGGATACAACAGATTGGCGACCATACTGGGGAGAGATATAATTTGCCTACCTATTTGGGTTGTTTGATCCCTTAATTTTACTCTATTTACCTTGCAGGGATCATAACTGGCCCAATTCTACCTGCAAAGAGCTGAATTCAGTGCTGGAAGAAGAGAATTTTATTTAAAATTCTCTTCCCTGACGCATATCGGAGCGTGCACAGGTTTTCCGGCCCACATTCAGGTCTTCCAAGCACGTGCTCCAAAAACACTGTGTTTTCCAGTGCATTCTATGCAAGGTGTGCCAACAAGTCCTTGTTTATCTACACGTTGGCACCACATGTGCCTCTATCTAAATTAGGGCCCACGCATCTGTCCAGAAAATCCAACATTGTAAGAGTTTTTTGTGATATTTGGAAGGCCCCTAGCCTTATAAATATTGATTCTATGCAATTTGTAAATGAACCACACTTAGATTTCCTCCCCACATGAAGGGTTAGTCAAAACATAGGCACTTAGGGGGTTAAACAAAACCATATTTCTCCTATTTTTCTTTCATTTTGCCACATGGATGGCTTGTTTTGATTGTAAAAGTTAACTTATGATCATTTTCTATCACATATATGAACACTTGCATTGGGACCATAAATCAAACTTCAATCATTGAGCATTCTCTTCTCTCGCACCATAGAATGATCTTGAGAATCCGAAAAACGATTGAGGGAAGATTTCATCTCCCTTAAAAAAAAAATCTTTAGGAGAGGACAAAGCCCCCCTAGGGCCCCTCTTAGTTTATTTTCAAAACATATTAAATTTGTAAGGGCCCATACATTCCCACATGTTGCAAAGACCAGGATAATTTTTTAATTTACATTCACTAGGGGAGTTTAAAGATTATTGTAACGGGCCCATACATTCCCACATGCTTGCAATCTAGGATAGTCTTTTGAATATTTCTTAGATTAAATAACATTATTGATTTTAAAGGATTAGTAATGATCCATATGTCCACATGCTAGTTCATTAGGGACTTTAAAATTCCGCAAGGTTGTACCAATGGCATCTACTAAGATAGGTAATCAAGACTTGTAAGGACCACATGAAGTCCACATGATTCAAGGTGACACCTAACTTATTAAAAATTTTCCACATTTTCTCACTTGCTCACACACAAATTCATTACTCACTCACATAATTTCATCTCAAATTGTGGAGGTTGAAGTAGGTTTCCTCCAAAGGGATTCTGAAACGTGCCACTATTTCTTGAAGGAATTATCCACTCCCACTTAATTCAAATGAGATTGGTTCACACCCCCAATCTCTCAAACAACTACATCTAAATTTTTTCTAAAAACTCACAAATTTTTCCTCCACGGGAGGTGCCAAAATAATTGTTTTAGTCTAGGTAGGATCTTGGGGATAGGCATCCAAATAACTCCCTGTTATTTGGTTCTCACATCTTCAAACATTAGAAGTTGACAAATAGGGAACTTTAAAATCCTCTAAATCAAGTGTTCCTACACCATAAGGTAGGGAGCTACCCATGAAGGGTCAGAGGCTGAGGTTTGGTTGTTTTGTGCATCCCCCCTTGAGGCACCCACCTCTTGGAAGGGATCCGTCCCGTGACCAATTTTTGAGGCCAAAAATCTAAATGCTACACTTTGACCGAGGTACCTAGTGAACAAATTTTAGGACATCTACCCAGGTGGCAATTGTGGGCTGAAATTGCACCTTGATCAGATTTTGTGTGGCTATTGGGAAACATCACCAGCTCTTTCGAGGTATGCACCCACTACCCCTGATTATAATTGATTGTTTCATCCTTCACTAGTCAATATTCTAGTGACTTCAGACCCCACTATTGAGTGCTATTGGAAGGTCAAGTGTTATTTGAGAGGAAGGACGTTACGTATTTTTAGTACATGAGAATTTGTTTTCTTTTCTCTCCCACATGAACAAAATCCACCTACCCACATGTATGCTTCTTTTCAATTGATTTATGTATGATGCTCTTATTATTACATGCTCTTGTGAGATATATTTTGAAGGTCCAAAATTATATAAAGACTCATGTTCATTTTATTTTCTCTCATCACCATTTGTGCACATTCACTTTGCTAATCAGACATCATAGGGGATCCACATAATCCCCGCCATTCCAGATGCTTGTAGAACCTCCCTCCTATTTTAGGAGGAGTTCCTAGTTTCACCAACTCATCGGCTCAACCATATAACACTCTTGTGAGTGATAATATTTTTGGATCAACTTTACTTGGTTCCACCTTACTTGGGTCTAATTCCCAAGGCCAACCATTCACTAGCTCTCCTTTACAAGGAAGCAAGGGGCATAATTCTTCTCAAGGAGGAAGTACAACCCTACATAACCCCTCTCAAGAGTTAGGTACACAAACCACTCACACCATGGATGGAACTAATCCTCCGTCACCACTCCACATGCCATATTGTTCCTCCCTCAACATCCTGGATCTGATTAATCTCATGAATGATCCTATATTGCATGACACCACATGGCCTACAATGCCTACCAAACTACCTTCGAACATTCCCAAGTTTGAAGGAAAGGTGGGAGAATATCATGCCAATCATATCATCACCTTACACTTATGGTTCTCTTAAAACAACATCATGGATGACTCCATCCGATTAAGGTTATTCCAATGCACAGTTACAGGCCCATCAACTAAGTGGTATGTGGACGAAAAACTAGGGTCCCATGTGACTTTTAAATCCTTGGCCAAATCATTTTTTACCTTCTTTCAAATACCAATCCATCAAGACAATGGTATCTAACTACTCTCTTGTTTAAACAAACCTCATCCACCCATATCGCTGACCACGTTGACAAATGGCATCGGTGACGTAGTTTATGCAAAGCAAAAACCACTAAGAAACAATGCCTCGATTGGTTTCTCAGATCACTTGTCCCCCTCCTTGCCAAAGATGTGGCCTCCACCCTCCCCCAATATGAAGAGGAAGACATCATGAAGGCTCAACACTACGACCTCATTTATTCATAGTCAGGATACTTATACACAGTACTACCTAACACCTCGAGACTCGTTCCATTCAGCCAGGACATACCTGGGATGTCTCACTCAACAGATGTATTGATTGGTACCACAACATGCCACAATCTGTAAACCCAACCACCACCTATGTACGATACACCCCAACATCCACCTATGTATGGAGGACCCCCTTATTACCCTCCTCCCCCTTATGAACAGCCATATGTTGTTGTTACCCCCCCACCCATGAGTGGACCTGTGTCGACACCCATGATGCGCCCGACTATTCAACCAAGTTCTGGTACCCCCTCTACCTTAGCTTACACCCTAAGTACTAGTGAAATCACTACACCTTCCTATGTATTGTATGGATCATTACCACAAAATAATCCATGTTTCCCATTTCCTGGCCTCCCACAACGCATGGCTCCTCCACAAGGACAAGCACACGCTGGTGTTAACTTTGTTCAAACCTCTCCCATTAGTTAAATAATTCTATAAAGAAAGGGAAAAATCGAAACAATAATAACCTAGGACCCGAGGGAAACAACCTCCAACAAACCCAACCTACTGGGGGAAACCAGAATCAGGGGAACCAAAACGCCCAAGGGGGAAATAAAAAATGACAAGGGAGGAACAACAACAACAAGCTACAAATGAAATTCCCTTGTTCTCTTTGTGATGAGAATGGCCATTATACTCACCATTTCCCCTAAATATCATAATTCAAATGAATGAAAGATTCTGTGAATGCACCATGTCCTCTCGTGTCGCCTGCCCCTCAGTAAGCCCCACAATAGTATTTCCAGCAACCACCCTCGGCTATGTTGAAAAACCCTATTCCACACAAGGTTCTGATGAATACCTAGCAAAATATGCATCCTTCCCCACCATAGATGGGACAATATAAAAACCATGGGATTCAGGTAGATCGTAATATCCTCCAAAATAGTGAAGAATAAATTCGTCTACAAATGCGCATTCACCAATACCACGCACCCCCTGAATCTACTCCCACCACTTCAGAAGAAGCTCCAGTTACAACAGGACAACCTTTGATGATTCCATGCCCTAAAACTGAACCCCCCCTTTGTATTCCTCACATCCCATTATGATGGAATGTCAACAACCCTCAAGCTAGGGTGATGCACAATTACAGTCTGGTCAATGACTTGGCGCAATATTTTGTAGCCATGTCGGTCTTGGAGGTTCTCCAAACTTATCCCACTCAGGGGAAATCATTTATTTCCACCTTGTGGGAAGTCGACCCTGCTGATACTAGACTAATCACATTTGATATAGATTGTGGGGAACCCCATCTCCCCACTTTGGTAGATTTCCAGATACTAGCCAAAATTTGGAACATCATAGTTCATCGATGCATCATTAATGAAGGTGCATCCATATGCATCATGTCCAAAATAATATGGAAAAAACTTGGCTCCCCTGAGCTAATACCATCCACCATCACCTTGAGAGATTATGATAGACGAACATCCTCTCCTGAAGTCTTCTTTCAAAATGTCCCCATTGAACTCGGCTGCAAAACCATTCTTATTGACATTGAGGTTATCGACGCCCCGCTCGATTACAACATCTTGTTTGGGCATAGTTACATATATGATATGAAGGTAGTGTCCTCTTCTGTGTTTCAAATGATGATGTTCCACCAGAATGGGAAGATCATCACCATCGACCAAGTTTCAAATTATGTCCCAACCATTCCTCCAACATCGATAACATCCTACCCCTTATCCACACTAATTCCGATGCCTACCCACTCGTAGAGATGGGCCCAAAATTTTCAAGGACCCATCCTTGTTGGGGATATACCATGGAGCACCACCACTCATCCACCCCTCGGCCCATGTGTGTGTCGTATCTTCCGATGGAAATGAAACTGGGGATACCATCCCTCCCATAGAGGCTTCTCCACCCCTCAATGTCCCACTAGTGGAAGAAATCCTACCTCAAACATTACCTGAGAACCATACGATACTAGCTACCCCCAATTTAACCCTTCCCCAAGGATATATCCTGGTTTGGGAGACAATCCCCCAAGCCATCACTCAAATCCCCTTCTTCTACCCCTGCCCGGGTGTACAATATTTTCAGGTAGCTACAACACTTACCCTTCCTAACATGGTGCTTGTCATTCCAGTATGATATATCCACCCACCCGTGATGGTCCCTCAACCATCCCTCCCTCCCCAAAGAGAGGGAATCCCAATGCAAATTCTAGTACTAACTCCAACTGCACCACCCTTACCCCCACCTTCTAGCACCACCGCTACAGCTGGGGGAAGACAAAATAAGAAAGAGCCCATCGCTCCACTTCCCCCCCGATTTCAACCTCCTTGTGCACTATGAGAGAAATAAGGACACCCGACAAATAGATGTCCCTCTCTCCCCAAGTTATGCAATCTGATCCAACTCCCTTGAGCGACCACATCAACCGTTGCTTCACCAAGCACACCTAATATATCCACCACGTCCCCTACTACATGTAGCAAAGGCTTGTGAATCAAATTTGCATGTGCCATATGTTTAGAGTATGGCCACTACACTGACCATTTCCACTACCTCAATTTCGACAGACGCTAACAACAGTACACCAAATTTTTCAGTAAGACCCCTCTCCCTCTACGTCATCAAGTACCCAAGTCACTAAAATCCATTATGTCACGACCTTAGTAAACGAATAGATGATATGCCCTTTCTCTCTTTGTGAATAACTTTATCATTTCACGTACCAGTGTCCCATGATCATTGAATACAGGTGTCAGCAATTGGACCTTATTCAAAATCCTCCAAACCCCTCACTTCCTGTGATACAAGTGATTCCCCCTACTCCCTCTCCAGATAATGGTTTCATCATCTCCCCTGAACCTGATCCACTTCCTACCCCTCCATGGTTCATGGATAGACTGTCTGAGGATTTACCCCCAAATCCTCCCAACTCTTTGGTTCATTTCCCTTGGGAAATATTACCCCCACCCATAGTCCACAACCTACAGTGTATGAACATCTGGTTTATGTCAAGCACGCCATCACACCATCTTTGCGATACCCCCTCTACATCTTCACCACATGAATACCATCACACGGTGACAGTCAAAAATGTTAATTCCCTGGATCCCCTATATTCTCATATGTTCCACTGCGATGAAGATATCCTTGAGGAACTAACTACATTGAATTTCCCATGGAATGTGTTCCATCATCGAGCACTCTTTCTCTCACAGGAAGCCTTTGACCCTCCTAACCAGGCCTCCATATGTAAAATTGAAACCAAGGATTTTATTCCATCTGGGCATATATATTGGTTCAAAAACCCTATCCCTGACCCTGATTCTTTTGAAGAAGGAAACATGGCAAACATTTCCCCCACTGTAAAAATTGACATTTCCATCAAACTTGGAATAATAGAGGAAATCACCATTGGTGTTGATTCTCCCCCGAAGAACTCACAACTTACAAATCTCTCTTTCAGGAATACCGATATATTTTTGCTTAGACATATACAAAGATGCCCAACCTCGATCCTTCTATCGTCGAACATCCCATCGAAACATAGCTAGATATCACCCTTGTATGTCAAAAGAAATGCCCACTGCACCCATCTAAAGTAGTGATTATCAAAGTCAAAATTGACAAACTACGCGCTGTAGGGTTCATATACTCCATCGCATACACGTCATGGGTTTCCAACCCTGTTCCTGTCAAAACAAAATAGGGCACTATTCATGTCTCCACTGAATTTCATGATCTCAACCATGCGTGTCCCAAATAAAACTTCCCAACACCTTTCACTGACCAAATTATCGATGAATCTGTTGGCCATGAGGCTTTGTCATTCATGGATGGGTTCTCTAGCTGCAATCAAATCTAGATTCATCTAGCAAATCAATATAAGACTGCATTCACTACTCCATGGGGTATTTTTTCATATCGTGTCATGCCTTTTGGACTCAATAATGTCATTGCGACATTTTGACGGGACATGACTTACGTTTTCCATGATCTCTCTTGCATCATCCTCGCTTACTTGGACGACCTCACTGCTCGCTCCAATAAACACACTCAACATATAGATGATTTATGAGTCATATTTCAACGATGTCGATAGTACAATATATGCTTGAACCTCCTCAAGTGTGTATTCTACATCACTGTCGGACGCTTCCTTAGGTTCATCGTTTCCCAACACGGCATCATAGTGGACCCCTTAAAGGTCCAAGCTATCACAATTGTAGAGCCTACAAGGAAAAGACAATTTTTTTCTACGCTTTTTCCTTGACTATGCCACTCATGCACACGGTTTTCTTCACCTACTACGTCTTGATATCCCATTTCGGTGGGATGAGCATGAAAAAACTTCTTTTGATGATACAAAAGTAGCGATCTCCAACACCCCTTTAATTAGTCCACCCAATTATGATGGTGATTACATCCTCTACTTATCAGCCTCAGCCGTCTCAGTAGAAGGAGTTCTCGTCCAACTAGCGGATGATGGTCGCGAACATGTAATTTACTACATCAGTAAAAAAAAATCAGGGCCACCCCTGAAGTACAATCACGAAGAGAAATGCACCCTCCCAGTTGTCCTCGCAGTCCAAAAATGGCGTCATTAGATCTTTCTCTACACTACCAAAGTTGTGGAAGATTCCAACCCCATGCAATACTTGCTTAGTTGACGACAAATTAATGGTAAATTTTCCCGATGGATCGTCATCCTTCAGGAGTACGACCTAGAGTTTTTAACTCCCAAAATAAAGAAGCACTCATTCTCACCAAAATCATCACGAAATTTCCCTCAGATGCTACAATTTCACCCGTCAATACAGATTTTCCTGATGAACACCTCTTCTACATCCCCTCTGATGACCCCTGGTACGAAAACATCCTCATCTACCCTCAAACACAGAAGTTTGGAACCCATCTCTCCCAAGACGATCGTCGATGCATTCTCCATAAGGACCCTCTATATCTCGTTACTGGTGACATCTTATATCGATGAGGGGTTGACACCGTACTCCATCAATGTTTGACCATCGATGAAGTTGATAGAGTCTTGAATGATTGGCACAATGACGCCTATGGTGACCAACTCTCAGGGATTTCCACTGCCCAGAAAATCATTCGATCAGGCTACTTCTATACCAAATTGTTTCATGACTTTATCCACACTGTGAAACGATGCGACAAATTCTAGCTTTATGAAAATAAAGCACAAGTTCCACCCACTCATCTACACCCAGTCATCATTGTCGACCCCTTTTGCAAATGGGGCATAGACTTCATGACTTGCAACCCTAAATCTAGGGGCACAAGTATATCATCATCGCAGTTGATTACTTCACCAAATGGGTCAAAGCCATGCCTACCGTCAACAACACCGCTGACACTGCAGTGAGTTTTTTCTTCAACCACGCCATTACCCACTTCGGAGTACCACTACAACTAGTATTTGATCACGAAAAACACTTTGAGAATGAGATATTCGTTGAACTTTCCGCAAAGTTAAGCTTCTCCCATGATTTTTCCTCCCCATACTACCCTCAGTCCAACGGATAGGTAGAGGTGGTCAACAAAGTCCTCAAAACCATGTTGCAATGCACAGTTAACAAACATAAGACCAATTGGCATCATATGTTGTTTTCAATACTATGGTATTATCACATGATAGTTAAAAATTCCGTTGTTTTACACCTTTTAATCTTGTCCATGGGGTGAAAGCCACTCTCCCCATCGAGTGTGAGGTTCCCACATTGCACACTGCCATCGAGCTATTACCTAAAACTACTCCAATGGAGAAGCTCTTGCTGACCTAATATTCATTGGATGAAGACCTTCGTTCTTCATTACAGAACAATGAGGCATCTAAAAAATGGTCGAAGGCCACCTTTGACCGCCATGTCAACCTTGGCTCATTTAACAAAGGATACCTCATCCTTGCCTATGATATCGCTCACGATACCCTCAACCACGAAAAATTCGAATCATTATAGCATGGACCCTACATCGTACAACACTACCTCACTAAAGGCACATACTTCCTGGCCTCTCTAGAAGGCTACTCTCTCAAAGAACCCGTCAACGAGTTGTACTTAAAGAAATTTTACGCCTGAGCATAGTCCTTCTACACTAGGATTTTTCTTTTTTGTACCCATTTGTAGAGGTTTTAATCTTCGTGTTTTCCCTCCATGCCTTATGTATAATCTACCATTTTTGTTATTGACAGATGTTTCCTCCATCAACCTACCACATTGGTTATGCTGACGGAGCTAGCCGATGGACACAGAATCTCGCCTGGGCCCTCTATACCCCCTCACATGAACTGCTCCACTCCAACGACATATGTTTGGGCTCAACAACAAAAAACCGAGCAGAATACTCATCCTTCATTGGCCTCCTTACCGAGGCTAGTCACCTCCATATTCACCACCTTATCATTTTATTAGATTCCCAACTTGTCATCCTACAGCTCAACAATGTGTACCGTCTCCACGATCCTTGCCTCTTCCGCAAATACCTGCAAGTTAGACTATTATCTTGACATTTTGATTCAATAACATTTACACATATTCCACAACAATTCAATCAAATAGCAGATAATATGGCTAACCTAGTGTTAGATTGGCATTTATCACATCAAGACACCATTACACATACATAAATAATCAAAAGTCTATCACGGCATATAGATTAAACATCATTAAAAGCATCACAAAACATCATCACATGTGAACATCATCGAGATCATAAACATGTATATCCATATATATATAATGATCATTGTATCATCAATGTTTACAAAAAATGGTACCAATTGTACATCGCATATAGGAAGATGAGCCCCTTCATCCCTATAGGTAAAAAATAGGTGTCACAATATCGTATACAAAAATGGGCTCACAGGATTATATAAATACAAACAATATACAACAAGAGCACTCATGGTTCCTCTAGAGTGCCACCACGAGGTCCTCTATCTGGAGGAGGTGCCCCATCAGCTGGGGGTCCTCTAGGTCTAGGGGGAAATTGCCCGATCATAGTTGCCCCCACTACAGCTTCTTTGTGGATTGGGGTCCGCAACTCTCCCAAAAGTCCCACGCACTTCTCCAAGAACCCCTCATCCTGGACACGATTCCACAGGCCCTTGGGTAGTCCCTCTAGCACCACCTCCAACCAGTGGTGGAAATCCTCAAGCACACTTCCGACCTCTCCCTGAGGTGCACTTTATGGCCCTGCACTGGGGTCGTCAAATCTGTGTCTCCTACCAGCTCTCGCATCATTGGCTGGTCTCGCAGCAGCCTCGTCCCTCCGACGTCTCTCTCCCACCTGCGACTCTACCCGCGGCGGTCTCATGCCCCCTTGATGAGTTGGTCATCTAACCAACTCCACCTCTCACCCTCACGACCCCACATCTACAAACAAAACAAAAAAACAATAGCATTAACATCCATCCATATATAAAACATATGTTATACTATCAAAATCACAAACCATAAAATACATCAACATACCTCTATGGTCCCAATCCTCTCCAGTAGGTAAAACCATATCTGGGTCCTAGCGGTAGTCCATCCCACCATATGGGTATCATGGTATAATATGTGGAATCTTGTGCCACACTTGTGCCATATCAGTCATAAAATAATGGCCACCCTCACCACCTCCATGTCGTACCAAAATCGATGCTCACCGCATCAGTCATGGCTCCCTTGCATCAAGCACCGCCAATAAAAATCTAAAGTGAAGCATGGGCACCCTCTCCAAGAACCACACCACCAAGATCGACCCAAATGAAAAATCCCCTGAGTCGACAGCCTGACACCGGTTGAGCTTCCCAATCATATTGGTGTGCAACATCAAGCCCCAGGAAAAATTCTCTCCACCCAATGCTCTTTGCATGATCCTCAGTTGACCACCACTGATCTATTGAGTATCTAAGGATCCATATATCCTCATGATCATTGTTGTGATGCAAAGATGAACAAGTTCATCCATCACCCTAATCCACACAACCAAACCTGACATAAAGTCCTCCCTCTAATAGTACATCCGCACCAAGTCTGCCAGGTGTGAATCCCCTAGAAACTGGGTATTAGCAGGTAGGGACCTCCCCCAAAAAGGAAACCCGGTCAAGAAATAAACATCCTCCATCGTAGATAATTTCAGCTTCTCCCCGTGCACAATGAAACACTACAACTTAGTGCTCCACATAGATATAAAAAACGACAACAGGTACTCTTATGCCCGTAGCAGTGGGAAATCAAATAACCTTAGCAACCCATAGCCTACCAAAGGTCCCTAAATGCCTAGTTAATATCTTGTTGCCTCCCTAAGGTGCGCCCAGTCCCTCTCCCTCCAGTGGACTGGCATCCTGAACTGATCACCTGCATTCGCACAAACAACACTTGCGCATTGGTGTGCAGCTGTCAGAGAAACAATTGTGCACAGTGCACAACTATCTTTCGAACAGGTGTGCATTCAATGCGCACCTCTTTTTCCCACTAACGCACCCCCATGCATAACTTTCCTCTCTACAGTTGTGCACCCCAACGTAGGTATCCGTTGATCTCTCCTACACTAGGGGGCCTACCCTCACAAAATCTCATAGTACGCCCATCCATATGACCTTGGTCAAACAATACACCCTAACTATTATGCAAGAGGATGGAACCACTAACCTTGGTCTCATGAATCCTAGATCGGATAGCTCAAACTCATGGAATCTCCAAATCTACTCTCAAAACCTCTCATCAACTCACTATGGCAATAAGTACAAATGAGGCGTCATTGTGGGCCCTACAACCATACATAGTCCCTTTTTCCAAACTTCCATGCTCAATTACAGGAGCTTTGAGCATCCGTTTTATGATCTGTCTTCAGCCTTGGGATCAGGATCTTGCCACCTACACAGTCACATTCATCAGGTCACCATCCATCCTTGTCCCTGAGGGAACATTTTTCTCACATCAAGCCCAGGTACTCATGCTCATGTTATAAATTATCAAATAACTTTTATATGTTCTTTATGTTCAGATATTGTTCACGTCGGGTATTTGGTTTTTATGTGTGCAGGTAATCGGTCCCCACAAATCAACCCAGCCCCTTCAGGTAAATTATCGACACTGGCATGTAGTCATTCCCTATGAATACCAATTGCATCTCTGAGTCACACCCTCCGACATTTTCCTGTAGGATCCTCACATCTGAATCTATAGTATTATCCCCTCCATTTCATTTCAAGTACTTTCACCTGGTATCACTCTCCCCCACATGAGTTATCCCATTCATAGTCCCCCTTGGTAATTTGACACTCATGATGCTTTCACCCCCCGGGGATGGGATTCCCGATAGTCTTACACATGTTTGAGCATTAGCCAAATACTCCTTCTCATTTTTCTAGCTTTCCCAATGGGCTCGCAAGTTCTCTCATCAGGGTTTTAATTTGATTGCACCACCACAGTATCATTAACCTTCCATTTCATCCACAATAGTTTTTCCCATCTGCAAATTTCCCTCCATTCATTTACCTCATACAAAAACCCACCCATGGGGCCCCGCACCCTCTGCCAATTCTCCATACATCTTGCACCCTCACAAGCTAAGATATCCTGCACTAGGGCACCCATTTTTGTATCTTCACACTTATCCCAACTTATTATTTATTCATTCGATAATTGTACAAAGCCTTCGTTTCCAGCATTTAGATAGATTTTTTTTTCTCCTTTAGCGACCTTCCTTTTCTGGCAAAGTAACCCTTGTCATCCTTGGTTGGGGCATTCCTTTACATTCTACTCTTGTTGACATCATTCATAAACCTTGAGTATTCCACAGTCCATGTACTCTCGATCTTTGAGTTTGTCTACTTTGTCACGCCTATGGAACAATTTAAACCCACGTCTAGTTGTCCCCCTGACGCTAGATCCAGTTTCATGGTTCTTTCCACTCATACTTCACATATATCCCCAACCAAGGGAAATTCTTGAGTCTCACCACATCTTGACTTCATCCATGTTCTTCATCAATTCCTGATCTCATCCAGTGGATTTCATGAATCCCTTTTCTTCTTGGAGTTGCGTCTCCCTTTCTGTCGACATCAACACAGTTTCCAGAAGGGAGACAGTATCTTGACTCTCATTACCTTTACAATGAAGAGTCTCAAAAAGCATAGGGAGAACCATCATTTCTCCCTATTGTCGTTGACCCCCATAGCATTTGAATTCAACACAATCTCATGTTACAGTGGGTCTTACTTTGCGACTATTGCAGTTGTTTTATACTAGTTGAACACCTCTGAAATTTGTTGGGCCATCAATGTCTGTGAGTCACCAAGACTTCTTACAGGTGTAATCGCCTCGCTTCAGAGTATGTTCACCATCAGAATTGGCATCTACCATTATAAAACTGCCCCGGAGGGCACTGCAGTTATCTATATGATCATATAGCTTCAGTTAATGTCTTACGTATTTGAGTTACATGAGAACAGCATGGGGCATGCCCACCTCATTTGTATACAATTTTTATTTTCTCACACCTAGAGAAAGGTTTGGGTCCCAATGTTTTCCCTCTCTCTCCACCGGATCGCTCTTGCAGTTCCTATAAACACTCTTTCTTACAATGGTACTCTCAGTAGAAGAAACATTGATGTATTTCGGCTATACTTATGCTCCTAACCTTTCAGATCAGGGGGAATCTATTATCAATGAAATTTCGTCCACAAATGGCTACATAAATCCATCATCTCCAAACACCTATTAGTTCATTCATAGCCCCAAAAATTCATTTCCAAAGGGAATGAACTATACAACTAGTTATAAAATTGACATGTGCAGAAACAATATAGGAAGCACGCACATATACATAGGCCAAAAAAGCCAAAAAAACACACATGCACCCAATGCATGACTGTGTACGCAAAAAGCCACGCACACCTGAGAACAACACATTTATGGTTCTTTTCTTCCCCTCACCCACTTTTGGTTCAGCTCCCAGGTCGATTTGACCCTCAAATCCAAGTTGAATCTGAGTGGGGCTCTGGTCAAAGACTTAAGGGTGCCCTAAAGGGCCCCTTGTTCACACTAAAGACCGGTTGGATAATACCTCAAATATTTTCTATAAAATGATTCCATGGGTGCACTATGAATTAAAGAATCTCATTGTATTTTTATTCTACCTCTATTCTCCTACAAGGAACCTCTTTCCTTCTTGGAGCATACTAGCATCATTTCATTAAGCTATTCACCTCACCTCTTCAGGCAATAAGCTTGGATATCTTCACCATTTCCTTTCTAGTTTTCCATTTGTAAGAATATCTCTCACATAGGGGATTCAAGAGGCCTCCCTTAGAGGAACAGGGGACCCATAAGTCTCCCTTTCTCTTTGGTGTTTTCCCACTAATACAATCTATCCATTAGTGTCATGAATATTGATCAATTGTTTGATTTATTTTGGTTCTAATTTCCTTATGCAATGTAGTTTTTTTTCTTTAGTTGTTGTTAGCTTAGTTGTTTGTTTATTTCAAGTGATTGATTCATTTGATTCATACACTAACTTCTATCCTCTCCATCTGACCCAATTGGACTTGCAAGTGTCCCTCTTTTTCTCATTCAAGTGGTGAAAAGGATACAACACTACCCATATGTTCGGTCCCAACTGTTGACTATACTCACCCAGAGGATGACTGCGAGTTGGTATCCTTAGTGGCATTTCATAGGTACCTACATAGGTGACTGTGGGGGGATTCCCAAGGTACCTGAGGTAGACGTTGTATCACACTCTCTGTACCCTTGGAGGGTGATTGAAATCGAGGGTTTCTTTCACTGAGAAGGGATGTTAAGTGGATTTTGAGGTAACTACTTCTGATTTCTTCATTGGTGTCCCGATATCCCATCTTCGGAATATCCTTGAACCTGTTGTTTCTTGGTTGATTTATTTTAGTTTTCATAGGACTGTGTTTCTTTGAATTTATTAGTTAGCCTTAGGATCATATATTTAACAGTATACAAGGTATGGAATGTGATGTTCAGGAACTTCAACATAATATTTCTTATGAAGAAATGATCGTATATCACACTTCTAAAATCTGGGGCATTTCTCCTAAAAGTGGCCAACACATTGAAGAACCGATCAGGACCTTCGTAGAAAGACTTACATCTTATGAGAATCCTATTTTTAATGATACACTCATCCTAACACTCATTGATTTACCATCTACGTGGTATTATGATGCCTTCATTTCCTACTATTTACCTTCGAGTTCAACCACTACACATTCTTTTGGCATGAACCCACCGTTTTTTAGTTTTCCTGTATGACTTGGGAATTTATCTTTTTCACAACTTATATAATTAATATTGTTTGTGCTTCTACTTTACTAGAAATATCTGTGACGCATGTAACCCCAACTCAACCACTTGTGCATTAATCTCCCTTAACACCTAAGTCAGGTCATATCCCTGCTTCATTATTTTCCCATGAGCACACACCAAATGTCATACTTGGTCATTCCATCGGTCAAATGGAAGGTAGTCAAGTTGTTCACAAAACCATGTTTTCACAAGCTACTCAGCCTCCATCTCATACATCACATATTAGTACACCCTACATTAGAGGTTGATATTCAATGGGAGGCCAAACTTCAGCTGGGGTGAAACCTTAAGTTGCAAGGAAAAGTTTTAATAGGGGACAACCTACATGGTTGCAACATAAAAAATCATGGGAAAAAGTCACTCATGTGATTCCTTTTATCCCTACTACCATTGTATTATATCTTGTACATCCATATCCAAGATTTTTGAATCCTTTGTGGACTCAACCCAATCTGATGGGCATTCCTTAATGAGGAAATTTACCCTATCAATATTTAAACCCCATGATTCCAATGCAATAGTATCCTAAACCATTAAGCATGGGGGGACCATCAGGTCAATATCAATATATAGGAGGTCCATCCTCTCAATCACAGTACATAGGTGGACAAACATGACAACCACCTTACATGGGTGGACAACCCAGGCAACCACTGTATATGGGAGGACCATCTAGTTTTTTAATCTCACCACAACCTGGATATGGTATTACTAGTGTTCCCACATAATATGGTTATCACTAGTATCCACAACCTAATCAGTAACTTCCAGTCTTGGATATGTTAGATCTTTCAGATCTGTCACGTTTGATAAACAATCCCATCCTTCATGCCCTGTTTTGGCCTTCCATCCCTACCAAATTACCATCTGACATCTCGAAATTTGACAGAAAACCTAGGGAATATCCTAACAATCATGTTATGAATTTATATTTATGGTGTTATTCCAACTCTTTGATGGAAAAATACATTTGTCTTAGACTTTTACATTGAATACTTATAGGTGTCGCAACCAAATGGTATATTGAGCTTTCACGTAACTCCTTTCTCGAATTTAATTCTCTTTCCATGGTTGTCCTGACGCATTTTCAGTTTCCTATATTGTATGAGACCAGTACAAAGATATTGGCCTCACTCCATAAATCCTCTTCCACTGACATATTCAATCATATTCAAGAGTGGAGATGGCATAAGTGGTTGATTAAAGATCCAATTTCAGACTAACTTCTCTCGGATTGGTTTACAAAGTCACTCTTGCCTCCCATTTCCCATGATGTTTCTATGAGAAACATTGTTACTAAAGAGCAGACTATCGACCATGCGCATTATTTTGACTTGGTTTGTTATCAGTTTGACACACTTTATCATCTGACCCCTCACACTCCTCATACATAGAAACAATCCATCAAGACCTACTTCAGAACCTAGTTCCATTTAAAACACCACAAATACTT
The DNA here is from genome assembly GCA_009831015.1 of Picea engelmannii. Lineage (NCBI taxonomy): Eukaryota > Viridiplantae > Streptophyta > Pinopsida > Pinales > Pinaceae > Picea > Picea engelmannii. The sequence continues at coordinate 2,031,510 of ML776764.1, read as the reverse complement.
TCGTTCCTACTCAAAACTTCGAGGTGAATGAGGTCCAATACAATTCATCTCATAAACAAGGAGGTAAGAGGAAAAACAAGGTTGAACCCAATAAATCATCTAATGAGTAGGATAATCCTAAGACTATTGATACTCAACCGACTAGGAAGCCTAAATATACTTGTATGATCTATGAGGAATACCACTACACAAAATATTTCCCTCATCATGAGGCATTTGCTAAATATCTAAAGGGTACCTCCCAACCAGTTCAACAACAACATTTGGTTGCACATAACCCTGTCCCTATGCAATGAGGCAAACCAAGTCATTCCCACCATGGGGATGATTCCATGAGTGCCTCTGAGGTATACATGTTTAAGAAGACTAATTTCACGACCCAAGAAAATAATTATTACACTCCTCCAGGTGATAAAAGTAAAGGAAATTATTTCGATCAACCCTCGCCATACAATCCTCTTCCATATTCCAATCCTCTTCATATTGATAATCCAATGTATGAAACAACGTTGCGCCTACCCAAGAGTGTAATTTGAAAGGAAATATTTAACTCCAATTACCATGCTACCCAAAACTACAACATCGTTGAATATTTGGCACAAGTGCCTTGTGGTATGTTAGCCCTAGAAGTTCTAAAACACTATCCAAGTCAACGTAGAACATTTTCATCAGCCATTGGAGCCATGGATCATGAGGAGTCGAACCTGATTAAGTTTAATTTGGATTATTTTAAGGAGAGGTTCTTCCACCGCTTAGCATTCCAAATTCAAATTTTGTTTGGTGGAAAGAACATCCATCGCACTATTTTGGATGAGGGAGCCTCCACCTATGTCATATCATTTTCTTGGTGGAGAGTGCTTGGTTCTCCTACACTTAGCCAGTCCCCAACCACCCTGAAAGCATTTGATGGATGTGGTTTCCAACCTTACGTATTCTTGCAATGTTTCATAGTGACGTTGAAGGGTAAGACTCTTTCAGTTGATGTTTAAGTGGTTGATGCACCCCTGGATTACAATTTTTTACTTGGTCATAGTTGGTTCTATCTGATTAGCAGTATTTCATCTTCATTCTTTCATATCTTACGATTTCCCCATAAAGGAAATATTATCATTGTTTACCAACTTGACTATACAACTCCAGATCTCCAAAATGTTGCAGTGAATAATGTGCATTTTCTAGGATAGAATAGTTTTGAGAGAGTAGGAGTAGGTATACTTAAGGATTCCTCACTCATGGGGTTTTTTTCTTTTCCTGCTCCTCCCACCCCACAATTTTCCACGTTAAACATGATTTCGAATCAGGTGCGAAAATCCTTAGAATTATTTGATCCTTTGGTAGTATCTAGTATCGATGAGCATATTTCATCGTCTTTTTCAAGCTTGTTAAAAAATGAAATAGGCCTCCCTCCATTTGAATCGATTCTCACTCTATATCTAATACATGAACCTTATTTTCCTATGCCTACTGAAAAGTTTCTTATTAGTAACCAGATGCCTAAACAAGGAGGAAAGTAGAATATTCATCAGAGGAAACAACACTTGGAGGGCAGGTCTACAACTTCTAGAAATCCTGTTGGAGCGAATCCACTAGATTTTTCCAAAGAAACCGGGGGAAAAACACCTCTAGAGAAACATGTTGCTAGGAGTGATCCTCGCTTGGGATCCTTTCCCACCGTAACGTAATATTCTTTTCTAGAATGAGCTTAGTCTTTATTCTTTCTCATGCTCATAAATACATGAGAATAGGTTAGCAAGATCATTCTCTGTTCTTTCTTGTGCTCATTAAAACATGATAATAGGTTACTGATTAGATTTTTATATCTTTTTCGGACTCATAAAATCTATACGAAAAATGAACTCTTTGAAGTTTCCTTTAATCTCTTTTCAGACTCCCTAAACATGAAAATATTTTCGAGTGATCTTGATTCCTTTCACACTCATTAAAGGGCTTTAAAGGGTGTATTTCGAGTGGTATTTTATCTCTTTTTTGGCCTCACGAGACCAATTACGAAAAAGGAACACTCTAATCAAGCATGATTAAAAGAGTTCTCCCCTGTATTGTTTTATACTTTTTCAGGATTGGGAGACTAAATTTATGACAAATTCACTCTTGTTGTCATCAAATTGAGGCGACCTGCAAATCAAGGAAGAAAAGATGGCACATTTCCCGAGGAAAAGAAAATTTGGGGGTGTTGCCCCCCAAACTCCCCACACACCCAATGCAACATAGCAGACACTAAATCTAGTTGTCAAAATAATATAGCAGATACCCAACATGCTCCCACTTGTTGTTTTCTTTGCATACAAGTGGTTACAGGGTTACATAGTCAACAAATAATGCCCATATATCCTCTACACCAAGAGAACGTCTCAGTGCTCACAAATTTTGTTAATGAATCAACAACATTCTTCAAAGTGTCCACCTTCATCAACAACACTTTGTTTTCTTCAACCAGGTCTCTCACAAAGTGATATTGAACATAAGTATTCTTTGTCTTTGAATGATAAGATGGGTTGTTCTCTAGAAAAATTGCACTCTGACTGTCACAATCTATCCTTACATCTTTCTATACCAACCCAATACCTGAATACGATATTTGTAACCATACTAATTATTTGATTGTATGAGTGGATTCCATGTATTCAACTTCTATAGTTGAAAGTGCCACTACAGACTATCTTTTGTTCATCCAACTGATTGCTCCTCCAAACAAATTAAATACATACATGCTTGTATATATCCTATGATCTAGATCTCTAGCTTAGTCTGCATCGATAAATCCATATATTTCCAACACTCTATCAAATCCTGGTCTTCATTGGTAGCACAATCCATAGCTAGAAGTGTCACACAAATACCTGAAAACTCTCTTTATTGTTGTCCAATGCTCCTTCCCTAGTTTTGACATATGCCTTCTCAAAAATCCCACTACATGTGCAATGTCTAGTCTATTATATACTATTGCATACATCAAACTAGAAACCGCACTCACATATGGAACACGAGACATGTCCTCCTCCTCTTCTTGTACTTGGGACACTAATCCTCAGATAAATTTACACCTATAGGAATAGGGACCCTGACCGATTTACATTCCTGCATATTAAACCTCTACAATTTTGTCTCCAGGTTTTTTCTCTGATTTAACCATAGTTTCTTGTTTTTTCGATCTCTTTTAATTTTCATGCCCAAAATGAAATTTGCAACACTAAGATCCTGCATGTCAAATTTAGAGGAAAACTGAATTTTCACATAATGGATAATATCCTTGTTGTTTCCTATCAGCAACATGTCATCCACATACAAGACCAAATAAATGAAATGATCACCACTTAATTTAAAATACACACAATGATCCTCTTTCCTTCTTTTGAATCCAAGTACCAAAACATAAGTATAAAATTTTTGATACCACATCCTTGATGATTGTTTTAAACAATACAAGGACTTTTTAGCTTGCATACCAGACCCTTCTTTCCATTCACAACAAAGCCTTATGGATGCTTCATATAGATTTCTTCTTCCAGATACCCATGTAGGAATGTTGTCTTCACATCCATCTGTTCTACTTCAAAATCAAATGCAACAACAACGGATGACATAAATATAATAGAAGCTAACTTGGCAACAGGAGAAAAAATCTCACCAAAATATATTGCCTCAACCTGGGAATAACCCTTTTCTACTATTCGATCTTTTTATTTCTCCACTTTTCCTTTTTCATTCCGCTTATTTTTAAATATTGATTTGATTCCAATGGGATTTCTTCCATTTGGGAAATCCACTAGATCCCAATCCTCATTCTTATCAAAGGTTTTCATTTCTACATATGTGGCCTTTTTCTAGAGTTTTCCACTCTCTGAATCCACTGCCTCCCTGACAGTTCTAGGATCATCATCAATAATGGACAAAGGAAATTTTGAATGAAAATCAAGTGGATCCTACCTTTCCAATTTCCTTCTTTCCCAAACCAATCTCCCCAATACAGGAGTATGAGGATCTTCTTCTTCTAATTCATGTTCTTTTGTAGAGTTTGATTCATCATCCTTTAAATCAAACTCTATTTTCTCTAGTTCTTCCTTACTTGGTAGGACATTCCTTTTGACAACATCTAGGTTCCAAAGCTTATAACCTTTAAGACCATATTTATACCTAATAAAGATACACTTTTCATCCTTCTTATCCAACTTACTCGTTTTTTCCTTTGGAACATGAACATAGGACTCACACGAAAATACCTTGATATGTGTGAGAGAAGGTTTCTTACTGATCCATACCTCTTGTGGAGTATTTTCATCCAGTGCTGACGAGGGTGATCTGTTGACCAGATAACATGCAGTACGCACTGCCTCTGCCCAAAAGTATTTCCCTAACCCAACACCACTAAGCATGCACCTTCATTTTTCCATCAACATCTCGTTCATCCTTTCTACAACTACATTATTCTAAGGTGTATATGGAGTAGTCTTCTTCCTTTCTATACCAAACTTATTACAAATTATTCAAATTCATTCCCACAAAGCTCTCCACCATTATCTATCCTCGACACCTTAATTATTTTCCCTATTTGATTCTCAACAAGAGCCTTAAACTATTTAAACTTGTCAAAGACTTCAGATTTCTTCCTAAGAAAATATGTCCAAGTATTCCTCGAGAAGTCATCTATAAATGAGACATAGTACATAGATTTTCCCAATGATGGAACCGACATAGGTCTAAACACATAACCGTGAACTAGATGTAAAATTTATTTTTCCCTCATTGCACCAGAGGGGAATCTTACCCGATTTTTCTTCCCATATACAAAATTTTCATAGATATCAAAATACAAAGAGAAGTTAGGCATACATTCATCCATACCTTTCTTGTGTAGTAGTCAAAGACCCTTCTCTCTGATATGCCCCAGTTTTTTATGCCAAAACATAACCTTTTCTTTAGAGGCTATAGGATTTTTTTCTTCTTCTTCTCCAATATTAGGAACAATGGAAATATTACAACCATCATTAATATTTCTTCCTTTCATATTATATAGAGTTTCAATCCAAACTCCCTTCAACAACAACATTTCTCCTCAAACCATCCTACAGGTTTCTTTTTCAAATATCGTTTTTACCCCAACATCGTCCATTTTTCCTACAGAAATCAAATTTTTAGCCAATCTTGGGATGTGAAGAACACCATGTAGTGTTATAATCCTTGCATATATGAGCCTCACATTTACTTTTCCTCGTCCTATGATTTTGGTTGTCAAGTCATCAACTAGGAAAACATTACCTCCATCATACCTTTCATATTCACAGAACCACTCCCTATGGGAAGTCATATGAAAGGATGCACATGAGTCAACAAACCATGACTCATGATAGATGTGTTCTTGAAGAATCCATGTACACATCCCCTCTTTCTTTCTTTGAGATATTTTCTTTTGTATGAGGATCTTCTTCAGATCCCTTCTTTTTCTCAACTTTGGATCGACATTGCTTCTTGTAGTGCCCTTCTTTCCCACATATCCAAGATACGTTTACAAAATTTCCACGATATTTAGATCTACCCCTATACTTATATATCCCACTTCAGGACTTAAATATATTTCTTTCTTGGGAGCGTCCTCTTGAAAATAATTCATCTGTGCTCTGTCCTTCCATGTTCTCCCATCACATATCCTTCGAAAGAAAGGATGAGACCACTTCATCAAACTTCAAGGTAGTTGTATTACTACCTATGGCCACAACCAGACTAGCCCACAAGTCTGGTAAAGAGAATAGTAAACTGATACACTTATCTTCATATGAAATTTTAATATCACCATATATTAACTAACTTACCATAATATTGAAGTTTTTCAAATTCTCTTCCACTGAGTCTCCATCTCTCATCCTCAAACTATATAGATTATTTCTTAGGAAAATTTTATTTACTAGGGACTTAGACTGATAAAATTTTCCCAACTTATCCCATAAATCCTTGGTTGTAGCTTCCTTTGAGACATTCAATAATACTAAATTTGAGAGACACGATCAGATTGTTCTCTTCTCCTTCTGATCCAACTTTTTCCATTCATCTGTTGAAGTTCTTGTAGGTGCAGTACATGGATCCACCAAAATCAATTGATCTCTATCCACCAACAGATCTTCCATATTGATCTTCAATATCTCAAAATGTTTCCCATTAAACTTCTCGATCTCCATTTGTGAACTACTCCCCATTTCTCTTCACCTGAAGAATCAATACTGCAGATCTCCCACTATAACAAGTATTATGCTAGTATCAATCCAAACCCTTGACCACAAAGGCATCCCCATGAAGCCAATAATTGATCTGATACCAAATGTATATTTTAAACTTGTACAATATATTACTAAAACAAATTTTCAATAAAACAATAGAAAATATACAATGGAAAATACACACATTACACAGAGATTTTTCCCTTGGAAACCCAAATTGGGAAAACCATCATATTTTATATTCATTCACACCATACATTTTTTACAATACAATATACATATAGGAGACAACAACATCCATCCAATGACCTCGATTAGTCAACAATCCTAATTACTTAACTGTAAATGGAAAACCATCGGCAAAAAACCATGTGCCAAAAAATCTTCCAACAAGGCACATGAAATCGAGGTGACCCGAAAATCGAGGAAAAAAAGGTGACATGTTTCTTGAGGGAGAGATTTTTTTTTTGGATGATTCCATGAATGTTCAACCTCAACTTATTTATTCACATTTTTTGGAATGTTGTAGGTACCTTGAGAGTCATTGTCATCATTGGTGATTTTCCTCACACCTGTTAATGATATACATCAAAGACATCAATACATTTATTCAAATGGCTATATTCATACCACATCGGAATCGAGAAAAAGACCTTGGGTTGGGTGTTCAATATGTTATCTAATTTTCCTAGGTTGTAATGGATATCATTTGAGCATGTAAAATATTTCAATACGATCATCATAATGACAATCATACTGATATAGATATTTTCACATAGATCCACATTGTATTGGTTTGTGGCCATGTTTTTTCATATCGTAGCTCCACTGTGTATTTTCCATCTCTGTGATCAATTCATGTCATGGAGCTATGGATCCACATTATATATTTGTTTTCCATATACTTAGTTAGTATTTTCATGGATCCACCGTGTATTGGTAAACAACCATGCTTTGATTCATCTTGTATTTTGAGCATATGTATGCATGCCTATGAACTAGAACATATATTAATATTGTTTGATGATTGTTTGAAGCTTCTTCTAGGTTCTCCCACTTCGACACCCTTGCATTGAAGAAGCTGTAAATTGTTTCATCCATCAATTTCTCTTTTGACCTCACACTTTAGGGGGAAATATGTTATCTCACCCTAAGTGTCGTAAGTGTCACGAAGTGACATATGCATATCAATAAGTGTCGCATGCACTGTCACAAGTGTTGTATGCATCTTACCAAGTATCAAATTCACTTTGTGAGGTGTCACCACCCCTTGAAACCATGAAAACAATTTTTCATGACCCCTAAGTCATATGGGAGGAGGAAACCCATTATTTCTACGTAAAAACACACCTTTTCCTTGGAAATTTTGACCTTTTTTGGGGCATTTATGAAGGGTGGATCCCCCCTGGTCATGTGTAGGGAGAACCAAATTTTGCAGATGTCACCCTATCTCTCACTCTCTGGAGCACCATTCATGTTATAGGAGAAAGGGGGTTCCTCCACATTAATCTATTGGTCAGCTCTCTCAACATGGGGTTGGTTATGTTTGACCCCCATTCTTTGGCTTCACTTTAGGATCTGATCCAAACCTCAAATATACATATCCTCAACCATATCCCTCACTTCCTCATGGGGGTTGTACCTCTCAAGCCTATATATTGAGGGATTTCGAAGGTGAAGTGGAGGAATTAATCAGTCAGAGTATCATTATTTTTATCTTGGTTTACTTGTGCAAGAGGTTGGACGAGGAGCGATTGGAGAGGATGTTATTGTGTCAATAATGTTCTATAAGTATTCTCTTTTGGGTTCTCATTGAATATACTTGGCCTGTTTCCTTCAAGATTCTATCTTCTTTCATGTGTTTGTCTATTGTTACTTTACTGTAGATGAATTTGTTTTACCTAATCAAATAGAGTTGGATATAGTTGTTTATATTCTATGTCTATTGCAAGTATCAAGTTGCTCCATGAGATTTTGAAGATAAATCTCATAGATTGAATGCAGCGAGGACAAACTTCATAAGAAAGGTACATCATTCCCTTTCTCCTTCTCTCTTTTCGATTGGTTAAAATGAGTTTAAAGGGATGTTGGTGTCCATTTGTAGGGTTTTTTTCTTGGCATAGGAGTCTGGTAATCTAAGGGAGATTTCACCTATCTGCAGGTGAAATATTTCATAACAGTTGGTTCTTCCTTTGGGCTGGAGTCTCTAAAATAGGGGGTTAGAGCCTCCTTTTAGTTCTAGTCGGAGAATTCGGGGAGTTGTATATTCCTTCAATTTGGAGCCTATAAATAGGGGTTTGTAGCCTCCTTCCACTTCTAGCTAGAGAATTAAGGGAGTTGGAGATTCCTTCAAGTTGTAGATTGTAAATTAGGGTGTTGGTGCCTCCTTCCATATGGTGTTGGATAATTGGGAAGTTTGTGCTTCCTATGCGGGTATTATTTATATATATAAGAAAGAATTATGTGGTTTACTCCCATTTGCGTTTCCATGTAAATTATAGTGTATTGTGTATTTGATGTGATAGTGTTGAATTGTACTTCTTATGGTTATATGATTATGATATATTGAATGCAATCATAAATGATATACTATTGATAAAGTTGAATTTTATATATTGTGATTAAAAGTGGTAAAAAATGATCATATTGATTCTCACCCCCCCCTCAGTATTCCAAAAATTGGTATGAGAGAAGGTCCTTCAAGAAAACAATTTAACCATGGGAAGGAAGATCATGGAGTAAGAAAAATTCAAGTACCATAGTTAGATGGTCGGAATGTTAAATTATGAGATTCATTTCTTATGTGGATTAATTCTTTTATTTTCTTCAACACTTTGAATCCATATTTATACACTTCAACAATACCAAATCACAGTCGAATAAATAGCAATAACTATGTAGATACAAAAGCATGGACATCAACAACACATATAACCTAGGGAAACCCAGTACAAGGATACAAATCCCAGCAAACGATATTTCATTATTACATTAATAATGTAAGATCACTTACAAATATCCACCATAAATGATCTTCTCTTAAGGAGCTTTCCAAGATGACTCTTACCTGAAAACGATCTAAGAGACCTTGCTGAAATACACCTATGATATGTTGCATCTATTCATGATATACATCACTTATATGATTCTTTGGTATGTTGCCTCTTTATCAATTATATGTGCCTCTATTGCTTCACCCTTAACCTGCATATAAAAATTGTGTTGAAGAGAGGGCTCGACCTCTACTTATATAGGTTTAAGAGGAGAAGAGGAGAGGCTCGAAATAGTAACTTGTGTGCATGCTTTAATAATAAATCAACTTCATACTTTAGTTCGAACTTAGAACTAGACTTGAGAATGGTTTACTTTAGTTCGAAAATAGAACTATACTTGAGACTTTAGTTACAACTCAACATTACACTTTAGCTCGAAAATAGAACTAGACTTGAGACTTCAGTTACAACTCAACATTACACTTTAGTTCAAAAATAGAACTAGACTTAAGACTTTAGTTACAACTCAGCATTACACTTTAGTTCGAAAATAGAACTAGACTTGATACTTCAGTTGCAACTCAAGATTACACTTTAGTTTGAAAATTGAACAATACTTGATACTTCAGTTGCAACTCAACATTACACTTTAGTTCGAAAAATAGAACTAGACTTTAAGACTTCAGTTACAACTCCACTCTTTACAAGGAAATTCGAAATTATCTTCATGGTGGATAATGTTAAATGTGCCAACGCACTAGATCAATACATTTATATCATTTGAAATATTAGGAATATAATTTGTTTCTAATTCATAGGAATTTTATATTCAACCTAACATTTTCTATATTTCTTGACTTTTTCTCATGGCTCACAAGTTTTGACTAGGCTCACAGAGGTTGAACATTCCCCTTGACTTTTTCATTAGACTCACATAGAATCTCATTTGTCCTGAATTTTGGTTTGAATCACAAAGGTTTTACATTCCCCCTAGATTTTGTCAATACCTCACAAGACTGGTTGATTCTCCAAATCTCCCTGGCTAGCCTCACGGTGGCCCATATGACCTCTCATTGGAGAATGACTGTCGATGCTTCCAAATTTAACACTCCCTCTCAACAAGGGAGTCATTCTCAGCCACACCAAGATTTCCTCTCAGTTACACAAACTGTCTCGAGGTCAGAGGCTTCGTCAGGATATCAGCTACCTGCTCGCTCCTGACTATGTACTGTAACTTTACAATTTTTCTTTGGACCAAGTCTCAGATGTAGTGGTACCTCATGTCAATATGTTTTGATCTGTTGTGAAATACCAGGTTCTCTATCAATTTTATGTAACTTTGATTATCATAGTGAACCACCGTCGTCTCGAACTTGTCTCCAAACAACCCAGAAACCAATTTTATGAGCCATACTGCTTCCTTGCTAGCATCACTTGATGCAATGTACTCATCATCTATTGTACTATGTTAAATGGATACCTTCTTCTGACCTGACCAAGAGATAATAGTGTATCCTAAAATGAAGAAGTATCTGGAAGTACTCTTCCGATCCACTAGGATTCCTACCTAGTCAGCATCTTCATACCCATGCAAAAATAAAACACCACTAGATGTATATCTCAGACCAGAAGTAATGGTCCCTCTGATATATATCAAGATGTGCTTTATTGCCACCCAGTTTCTCTATATCAGTTCATTCATGACCTGACTCATTGCAATCACTGCATAGCATATATATGGCCTAGTGTGGATCATGTACATCAATGATCCAATCAACTGCCTATACATGATGGGATCCACCAAATATGAACCTGGGTCAGAATCATGTAGCTTCCTCAGGTTGGTAACCATCAGAGTAGACATGGATTTGCAATCCATCATAACAAACCTCTTTTGTACATCCACTTTGTATTTTCCTTGTGCCATAAATATCTCACCATGTCTTTGCCACACTTTCAATCCTAGGAAGTAATGCATCAAGACTAAGTCTTTCATCTCCAATTATGAGGTTAGCTCCCTCTTACACCAGGATATTGTCCCTTCATCTTTAGTTATAAAGAGATCATCAACATATATGATTAGTATAATAGGTTGGTTACCTCTCACTTTGAAGTACATATTTGCATTAGCATCACTTTTCTGAAATCCCATGCCTTTAAGTAAGCCATCAATCATGTCATAACAAACTCTGGGAGCTTCCTTAAGACCATACAAGGCCTTCCTTAGCTTGCATACAAGAGTGCCTTTGTTATGCAGTATAAAACCATCTGGTTGTTCCACAAATACCTCCCATTCAATCTTTCCATTCAATAATGTTTTTTTTACATCCATCTGATGTAGCTTCCAATCAAGAATGGGAGCTAAAGCAATACTAGTTTGAATGGAGGTATACCTGGCTACAGGGGAAAATTTATCTTCGTAGTTGATTCCTTCTTTCTGAGTGGATTCTCTTGGTACAAATCTTTCTTTGAACTTTTCCACACTTCCATCAGATGCATGTTTGATCTTATAGATCCATTTGGAAGAAACCACTGATTTGTCTTTTGGCCTCGGCACACTATCCCAAACATTGTTCTTTATAATAGACCTGTATTCCTCAAGCATGGCATCTTTCCCTACCTGTAATTTATATTCTTCTTCAAATGAAGAAGGTTCGATATCACTAATGCTTCTCATCAGTGCAACATAGCCTCCAAACCTATGAGGCATCTTCCTTTCCTTGAAAGTTCCTTTAGGAGTAGTTATTCTTTCTGCTTCCTGCACTATTTATTTAAGCCACCTTGGATTATTTTTGGCTGGAGTTTATTCAAGAGTTATTTCTAATGCTTTAGTAGGTTCTAGGGGCTCATTACTTGGCCCTTCACAAGGTTCCTCCCTCTGATCATCCGACTCTTCATTTTCATAAGAGGGTGAAGATGGGTAAACTTCTTTTGATTCCTATTGAAGCTCTCTAGATTTCTTAAATGTGGCTTCCTCATGGAAATTCACATCTCTGATTACCTCTATTTTCCCCTGAATTAGTACATAAATCCTATAATCCTTGTATTTCTCACTGTACCCCCAAAAAAACCCTTTCTGTCCCGAGGGTTCCATATTTGTCCTCTTTTCCTTAGGGACATGAATATACACAGGACACGCAAATATCCTTAGATTCCCTACTTCAGGTTTGATCCCTAAGAATACATGTTCAAGAGTCTTCTCCTTCAAGATATAATGTGGGCACCTGTTTTGAATATACATGGTAGTGGAGGTAGCTTCTTCCCATAAATAATTTCGAAAATCCTGGCCAAACATCTTTGCTTTCACTGCCTCACAAATTGTCTTATTTTTCCTCTCAGCAAATCCATTTTGTTGAGGGTTATATGGAACGGTCAAATGTCTCTTGCTTCTTGCTGACTTGCAGAAATCCTCAAACTGAAGAGATCCAAACTCTCCTCCATTGTCTTTTCTAAGGATTTTGATGTGTTTCCCTCTCTTCTTTTCAATAAAGGCTTTATACTTTTTGAATTTATCTAATGTGTCACTTTTAGCTTTAAGAAAATATATCCAAAATTTTCTTGAGTAATATCATTAAAAATGACATAATAAAAACAACCATTGAGTGAGGGATATGACATGGGACCACATACATCAGAATGAACCAGATCTAAGATGCCCTGAGCTATGTTGTCACTACTAGGAAATGTTTTCTTTACATTTTTACCTAGCATGCATCCCTTACAGATTTAATTTTTACTAATATAAAGAGAGGGCATGCCACATACCATGTTTTGTATATCTAGAAGACCTTTGTAATGAATATGTCCAATTCTTTTGTGCCACAACTCGCTAGAGCTAGTCGCATCATGAGCCAATGCCTGAACTAACTATCTTGGCATGACATATAGTCCTCCACTGTGATTTCCAATGGTTTCTTTTGTACTTAAGTGGCTACATTTAGCCCATGGTAGTGCCTTCATGTCTTTGAAGATCACTCAATGTCCCTTGTCTTCAAGGGTTGCAACTAATAATAGTTTCTTCTTGAGCCCTGCAACATATAATACTTCATCAACATGAATTCTAGCCCCAGATTCAAATCTAAAGGAGATAGAGCCTACTCCCTTTATCTTGTAACATTTGTCATCCCCGAGCTCAACCTGCTCTACAAAATATTTTGTCTCGAAATCTGAGAGGATCTCCTTGTACCATCTCATTTTCTTTTATGCAACACTATCTACTAACCAAGTTTTTGGCCTCGTGAAAACTGAACTGGATAAGGAAAAAACCAAGTAATATTATTTTCTATTTTCTTTCTCATTAGAAGGACTTTTATTTTTTCTTTTGGATTCATCATCCTCAACAGTTGAGGCATGATGTTTCCCTTTCCATGGATATTTCTTTCTAAACCAACAATATTTAGCAAAATGACCCAACTTATTATAACTAACACATTTAATCTTAGATGTATCAATATTATTTCCTTTAAATGTACCTTTGGTGTTTAACTTCCTCTCAGAGCCTTTCTGGAAAGTGCCTTTCTTCTTTCCTTTGAATCTAGATGCTAAAGTTGAGTGCTCTTCTTTCATTGGCTCGCTCCTGGTAGATGTGCGACTCTCCTATTGGAGGAAATCATGCCATAACCTCTCAAATGTGGGATGAATATCCCTCCCACTTACACTAGATAAAAAGGTCTCCCATGAAGAAGGGAGACCGTCAAAAATGGCATGCACTAAATCATCATCGTCCACTATCACCCTTGTGACCAAAATCTGATCTCTGATCTGGGTTATCCTGGAACAAAAGATGCCACTGATTCACCTTTATCCATATTCAAATACTTAATCTTATGCTTAAGTGTCCTCTTCTGACTTGGATCCTCTTTCTCATACAGATTCACCAAGGTATTCATACATTCCTTGGCAGTCATTAACAAAGTCATTGCAGGCATTATACTTTCTTTGACTGAGTCAAATATGATTTTCTTGGCCTTTTATTAACTCTTCCTGAAGGCTGCTCTTCTTGCATTATTTTTGGGTTCCTCCACCATTATGGTCACATACTGCTCAAGATCATTCTCTTGCAAGATATTTGTTATCTGGAGCTTCCACACATTGAAGTTGGTAACTCCTTCGAGCCTATCCTTGGCCCTGATTGAAATGGAGGATGCCATGGAACTCACACTGGAAACTTAATCAAACCATCTTGGTTCTATGTGTACATGTTGTTGCACTTCAACACATTTAACACACCCTATTCTCTAATACCATGTTAAATTATGAGCTTGATTTCTTATGAGGATTAATTCTTTTATTTTCTTCGACACTTTGAATCCAACTTAATACACTTCAACAATACAAAATCATAACCAAATAGAAATAACTCTGTAGATACAAAAGAATGCACATCAACAACACATATACCCTGGGGAAAACCTGTACAGGGAGAAAAAACCCAGCAAACGATATTCCTTTATTTCATTAATAATGTAAGATCACTTACAAATATCCACCATGAATGATTTTCTCTTAAATATTTTTCCAAGATGACTCTAACCTGACAAAGACCTAAGAGACCTTTCTGAAATACACCTCTGATATGCTACCTCTATTTTTTATATACAACATTGATATGCTACTTTGGGCTGCCTCCTTATCACTGATATGTGCCTCTATTTCTTCACCCTTAACCTACATATCAAAATTGTTTTGAAGAGATGGGTCGACCTATGCTTATATAGGTTGAAGAGGAGAAGAGGAGAGGCTCAAAATAGTAACTTGTTTGCATGCTTTAATCATAACTTAGCTTCATACTTTAGTTCAAACTTAGAACTAGACTTGAGACTAGTATACTTTAGTTTGAAAATAGAACTAGACTTGAGACTTTAGTTACAACTCATCATTACACTTTAGTTCAAAAATAGAACTAGACTTGAGACTTCAGTTACAACTCAACATTACACTTTAGTTCAAAAATAGAACTAGACTTGAGACTGGTATGCTTTAGCTCGAAAACAGAACTAGAATTGAGACTTTAGTTACAACTCAACATTACACTTTATTTCGAAAATATAACAAGGCTTGAGACTTCAGTTACAACTCAACATTACACTTTAGTTCAAAAATATAACTAGACTTAAGACTTCAGTTACAACTCAACATTACAATTTAGTTAAAAAATAGAACTAGACTTGATACTTCAGTTTTAACTCAACATTAAACTTTACTTCGAAAATAAAACTAGAATTGATACTTCAGTTGCAACTCAGCATTACACTTTAGTTCAAAAAATTGAACTAGACTTTAAGACTTCATTTACAACTCGACTCTTTATAAGGAAATTTGAAATTCTTTTCATGGTGGATAATGTTACACGTTCCAATGCACTATATCAATACATTTAAATTATTTTCCATATTAGTAATACTGTTTGTTTCTACCTCATAGGAATTTTATATTTAACTGAACTTTTGCTATATGCATAGACTTTTTCTCATGGCTCACAAGGTTTGATTAGGATCACAGAGGTTATACGTTTCCCTTGACTTTTTCACTAGTATGTTTATTCTCACAAAGGTTGTATGTTTCCCCTGACTTTTGCAATAGACTGTCTATGCTCACAGAGGTTGTACATTCCCCCTGAATTTTGCATTTGAATCACATAGAATCTCGTTTGTCATGACTTTTGGTTTGACTCATAGAGGTTGTACGTTACCCCTGGATTTTTTTTATACCTCACAAGATTGGTTGATTCTCCAAATCTCCCTGGCTAGCCTAGGGGTGGCCCATATGGCCTCTCATTGGAGAATGACTGTCGATGCTGCCAAATTTAACAAAAAATGGTATGAGCTATGAGATGTGGAGAAACAAGATGAAAACATTTCTAGGAGCACATGGGTATGATGTTTGGTACTTAGTTGTTATAAGATACAAAGGTTCAAAGAAACCAAAGACTACGACCAGGAAGGAATTTAAGGGAAACAAAAAAATATCAATGGATTTCATCTTGGAAGGATTACCGAATTCTGTAAAAGACAAAGTGAGGAAATGTTCATCAAACAAAGAATGCTAATACAAATAAATAACATGCTAAAGTATATTGAGATGAAATATTCTCTTCATGACAGACAAATTCAGACAAATAAGATTGTGAAGAAGGCATAGTAAATCTTGAAGAAGAATTAATCAGCACTTTAGAAGATCTGACAAAAGAAAGAAGGAATAAAAAGTCACACAAGGAATAATTGATCGAGCTAAATGAGGGGTCTCAAAATACCAACTATGAATAAGTCCAACAAATGATTTCAAACTTAAACATCCAGTTAGAAGAATCCAAAAGGAATGAAGAAGCATGCAAAATTTAGTTGGAAGAAAATAAGTTTTTGGAAGACAAAATAGTAGCACAAAGAAAGGAAGAAGATAAGAGAGAAACAATTTTGACAAGTTATCTCAAGGAAAGATCTGAGGAATTAAATAATATTGAATCAAAAATTAGTCAACAAGAAAGAATAATTGAAGAATAAATTATCTCGTTGCATACCCAACTTAAAGAATCAAAGAGAAAGGAAGAATCCATGAATATCTAGATGATGAAGATAGAAGAATATCATTAGAATCTTGAAGAATAAGTTGTCACATTAAGAGTTAAATTTCTCAAGCTCAACAAGAACATTGAAGAGATTGAAAGTTCCACACCACAATTAAATAAAGTTGAAGAGAAGTGTTACGGTTTTCTAGAAAGTAAGAATGAAGATAAGGCAAAGAGTTATGCATAACTCATCAAAGGCCCTATTAAGAAGGAATAATATGAGCCATCAAATAATAATATTCCATAAATCAAGAAAACTCAAGAAGAATATTACATAAGAGAGATATATCAAAGAAGATCCTCCACTTTCAGGTATCAAATAAACTTTAATCATTGTGAAGGAAACAATGTAAGAGAAGATCGTGATAATCCAAGACATGAATTCAAAAGGATTACAACACAAAGAAGATCATTCACTCCCAGGTATGAAAACTTCTTTTATGTTCATTGTTTTACGTGTAATAACTTTGGACATAAAGTTGTAGATTGTAGAGCTTATGGAAGAAATGGTCAAGAAAGAAATGTGTATGTGACTCCATAAAATATTGAATGTTACAAATTTCATAACTATGGACACATAGCTCATCACTTTAGAAGAATGATAGATACTTATATGAAAGAGAACACTGATATTTTATATAAGAATATTTGGAAAAGAAAATGAGAACGGGTAAACGAATAATAGATGAATGAAGAACACCAAGAAGTCATACTCTTAGGATTTGCATTAGTACAAGATCAGGGCAAATCTACAGGAAAAAAGGAAGATGTCAAATACAAGAAAGTTTGGAGAATAAATGAAAAACAAGAAGAACAAGTGAATGAAAACCAGGTCCCATAGATGAAAAGGATGTCAGAATTCAGGAAGATGATAAAGAGGAAGATTTCAAAATTCAAGAATATTATGAAGAGGAAGATTAATCTGCATTAGAGTGGATATTTTCTTGAGCCATTCATCTTGGAGAGTCCTAGTAAATATGAATATTGAAGAGAAGGAGTCTAAGAAACAACTCTACATATGAGAGAACTATCTTTCGAGTAGTGTAAGGTGTTTTCATATTTTGGAAAGGAAATTTCATAATGGTTTAGTGACAGAAGTGAAGAATGTCTTGTGATAGTTTGATTGTTTGAGAAACAAATTTCAGATCACGATACCATGTAGGTATCAAATGAAATATATGAAGTATATCATTGGCACACTTCTTAGGTAGAGGTACATGATTGTATAGAGGATTCCAAGTATATAGTTAGACCTAGACATATTTAGTATAGATTGTTGCATTTGTATATTTAACAAGATAGATTGAGAAGAAAGGAATATCTTGTGATCAACTGCAGATGATTCAAAGAAGACTTCAAAATGGCAAAGTGACAGATGGGTCAACATTGTATGAAGTTGGGTAGTTATATCATGGAAAACCTGATGACATATGGATATACATGTATTAGAGAGTACAAAAGAAATGAGTCATGGAAGACGCATAATAGTGTATGGAATCATATTAATAGATGGAATTAGTTATTCATAGGAAGGAAAGAATAAAAAGGCATGGAAAAACAGGGGAAGAGAAATTGTCAGCAGAAGCCATACCGTCAAAGGAAAATTCATTGATAATTATGGTCATTGATGTGAACTTGAAAATACATGAAGATTTGAAGTTAAGTGATTTTTGAATGCTTTTTATATATGTCAGTGAATTACAATAGGAAGCACATATGGACAAGAAACACCAGAAGAGAGAAAGGTAAGTATATAAAAAAATCCCCACATTTATCTACACGACATTTTGTAGAGAATTCAAGGTGAGAGAAATTGTCAGATAGAGAGACCAGATTAGTAGCATGAAGATAGGGGGAGGCATATCAACAGGGGGAGATACCCTTTTCCTATGATGTCAAAGAGGAATAAAGAGAAATATCAGAAGAATGAAGACAAGGGTAGAATAACCAAATGGAGATACCCTTTTCCATTGATGTCAAAGGGGGAGAGGAACATGCAGAGAGAATCTTGAGGAGAGAAACAGGAGCAGATAAAGATAAGGAGCATTGGTCGCAAGTGGAGAATGGGTGTTGGAAAATGAGTGTTTCCATCAATTCCAAAGGGGGATATTGTTGGACAGTTGGTTTTCATTGATGTTGTTGGACATTTGGTTGTCATTGATGTCAACATATCTGTTGGGTGTATTTGGATAAATCTCCATAGTGGCCCCCTTATGCCATAGCTCTAATCATGGCCCTCATGGGAAAATGCTTTGAATAAGTATACAAGAAACCCAAATGTGTAGTAATAATTATGTATGTTTTGGGGACATTTTGAACTCATTTCTAGACAAGTTGGAAGACAGTGTATTAGAAGTTTTTTGAAAGAACCTCAAACTGAGGGAACATGAGATGCTAAGGAAATTATTACCATTTTGAATAATCTATTATGGGAGTTGGTATATACATTCAAATATATTTTTTGAAGATAATCATCATAAGTAGAAATGTATGGTTGAATTTTTCTCCATACTATATTTTGGTTTACTAATTTTTTTTTCTTTTTATCCTAAATTTCAACCCAAAGGATTTATGATTTATGACTATGCTTTAGAACATATCCATTTCTTGGTTGGTTTATGAGCATCATAGAAATATCAGGGTTGAAATGATATTGTATAATGGATTAAATATATATAAACCTAAGGATCATTGATAATTTATAATATGGATTCAAGTGATTGTTGAAAACAGATTGAATGAATGATTTTGTTTTCAAAGAAAGAAGTTCCTTGTTTCCATCTTGCTACTTGAAATGTTTCTAGAGAATTGATTGCATATGTGCCAATAGTTATTGAAAATAACATAATCATTTCTCACTTGACATTTTATCTTATGTATGTAATCATAAAGGGTTGAATTTCATTTATATGTGATTGTTTGAATGGAGAAAATTGCTAGGAAGAGTCTTTGCATGATCGAGTGACTTTATGAATCAACAAATAAACTATTTAAATTCTCACATGCATGAGAAGAATTCTCAAGAAAATATGAAGTGGATTAAAATTTTACATTGTTAATGTTTCATATGCATCAAATTTCGACATTGCAGTCTTTGGGAGGATAATCATTTGATAATGTTGATTGAGATTGTGATTTTTTTTGAGTGACATGAATATTGGATTGAAAATCATTAAAAGTGTATTTAGAGGCATATTGAACATTACTTTTTAATTTAGCAGGCTATTGGAAAAAATTTCTATGGTTGTTCTTATTGTTTCCAAAGCATGGCATGGAGTGTATGCTATCCTTTAGAGTCTCTTCAAATATGTGTATTGATAGGAGGTAGTATTTGAGGAATATAGTTGGTATTTAGTTCCAAATAAATGGAGTAATTTAATTTATGCGATTTCTTATTGTTGAGTTGTAACAAAAGTGAAATCAATTATGCACTCAAGTTGGATTAATGAGTACACACTTATTATGAAGAGTAAGAACCTAGTATGCCAATGATTGGTTTTGTATTAGGATTAGAGAAGCTAATAATTTTGAGGTTAATCAATGATAATTACCAAGTGATGGACAAATCATGTTATTTTAACCATTACATCATGTATGTGTATTAAGAAGGACATAAAAAAGGTGGAAACTTCGCATCTGATAGGGTGACTATATAAATCCTATAATATTCCAACCTTCTTGTTGAAAGAAGAGGAAACCATAATCAGGAAATAGTTATTATTGGGATGATCACATGAAACTCATAGTACTAATTATCCTTTATTGATTTAGCTTGGGTTGAGACACTTAACTAAGTAGATCCATGTGCTAGATGCATGATTTGATGATAATTATTGCATTTGATGTGACAACTGGTATTCCTGATATAAATCCAGTTGATTGATTTGTTGATGAATCATGATAATAATTGCTTTGTATGCATTATGTTTTCATGTTTTTATGCTATATTACAATCCTATGTTATTTACATATGATGATATGTGATTCCATTCAATTATGTTGATGGAAGACTATGTCTTGATGAAGAGGTTTTAAGGTTATATTTCATATGATAGTATCTCCAAATGTCA
Organism: Picea engelmannii; assembly: GCA_009831015.1. NCBI lineage: Eukaryota > Viridiplantae > Streptophyta > Pinopsida > Pinales > Pinaceae > Picea > Picea engelmannii. The sequence goes on along the minus strand of ML776764.1, from coordinate 2,010,656 downwards.
TGACATAATATGATTGCATGAATTTTTTTATGAAAATATGTTTTATGATGACACGTAATACCCTATGTCCAAACCCAAAGTTGTAAATGTACATATGCTTTATAGGCTGGTGAGACAGGATGTTTTGGGCCAAATATCCTTTGTATATATGTTTTGAGGAGAGACTGCATGTGTGATTATTAGGCCAGAGAGAATAGATGATAAAATACGAGTGCCCCTATAATTGTATTATATAATCACAACTTGATTATATTAATAATTGGCATGACTATTTCATACCAAATCAAAGAAAAAGAGTATGGGGGGATATGACTCCACAAGAGGGAAAGGGGTCTGTGATTCTAGGAAGAGGGGATAAGTCAAGGGGGTTCAAGCTAAGGAAATATTATAATGTTATTACTAAATTCAAAAGTCATATGTTATTTTTAACCTAAGATCCTAAGTGGTGGTCAAAAGTAGTTCATAAGGTGACAAGTGTCAATTTAGGCACATGCATATATAATGGTGGGAATTATAGTAATTATAATTCTTTTTAAAATAATTCCATTATCCATACCTTCATTGAAAGTGTTGGGAAGTTGATTGTTAGCATGTAAATCCTTGGTGGTTTGGGCTAAAGAAACAGGTTGTCAATCTTGTGGAGAATTCTCTTTTGGTGAGAGAGTTTATGGGATAATGTGTGTTGAGTTATTAGAGAAGCCTTGTGTTCCAAGTGTTATAGATCTCTAAGACTTCCCGAAAGACCTATTTTTCAAACCATGGAAGGGAAGTGGGTAGTCGAGGGATTGTGGAGCAGAGAAGGGGTACACATCCTAGGGTGGGACATGACGTGGGGAATGGGAGGTTGTGAATTAAGAATTTTTGTTGGAGTTGACAAATTTTATTGATATTTATTGTGTTTTCTACTATACCTTAGGGTGGATTATAAATCCCTTGCCTTGGTGGTGTCATAGCTCGAACTCAGGGTGACATGATCTTTAGAGTATATGAACAATAAAGTCTATGTCTAGGAGGAGCATCTAAGGTCTGCAGTCAGTCGGTGATTAGATTCAAATATAAGTGTGTTTTATGTGTATATTATGTTTAGTGTGTGCTTAGTTATGTTAATCTATAATTGTATATATTTATGCATAGATTATTTGTTGTAGAACTACATAAGTGTGCTCATATGTAAGGAATTTAGTTATTAAATGATATCATAGGAAACATTTTGGGCGGCATGGCTCAACCTTAGTCGCTAGGAATGTTACATTATTGTATGATAGAAACAGGTTCAATATTGAGCCTACATGGGAAATGTTTTAGCATTTAGAAGCTGATATTGTAGTAAAAAATGTTAAGAGAATGTTTGTAAAGTGTTTGACAATATTTCTTAAGCAATAGTTTGGGGAATTTTATGAGAAAATTGATGGAATTGATCCTAGGAGTTAAAATCCACAATTTTAAACTCTATTAGGGATTTTTTAAGCCTAAAATTGATCAAATTGTGGGAGTTGCAGTGAAAGCATGGAAAAATTGGGCTAAATTGGGCAAAAGCCCTAATTTCCGCAGTGAAATTCATGGAAAATTTGATGTGGGAGTGTAAAAATTTTAGGTGAAATAGTCCAATTAACACGAGTAGGGATGAAATTGGCCATAGGAAGATTAATTTCAAATCTTCCATCATGGCATGTGCGAAAATTTGAAAATTATGTGTTTTTGAAAAAAATTGGGAAATTTCAAAACTTGCGAAAATTTGGGTACCTTTCCATACATTATGTCAGCAGTGACATGGAGGCCATGTGGTGGTTACATGGAAATGGTGATGTGGAATTCCAAGGTGAAAATTCCACAATGGAACATGGGTGACATGGTGGCAGACCACAGTGGTGGGACAATGGTGGCATGGAAACCCAATACTACCAAGAAATTTTGAAGCATTTGTAAGTAGTTTTGAGAAATACCAGAATCCTCTGAAATGGTTTTGGAGTTGCGATGTGTTAGCTAAGTATTTTAGTGGTATCATAGGAAATCACATAGATAATTTGCATGCACCTTAATCCTCAAAATCACATGATTCGTTGATATTTCGTTGATCATGGTCATCGAATTGGGAAACATGCAAGTAGCACATGCCCAAAGAAAAAGGGTGCGGGATGGGATATATCGATCCCCAAAACCAATGAAAGAGTGCCATGTGGATACCAGGAAAATTATATGTGACCACTTTCCTATCCCTGTTTAGAGAAGATACGAATTGAACAACCTAGTATGGTTACGCCCAAAGGATAAAGGTAAAGTAAAATAAATAAAAGAAGAAAGAGGAAAGAGAGAAGGAAGAATATATTGGAGGATGACAAGGAAAGGATAGAAAACCCAAAAAAATAACATGGTATCACCTCAAGATTCCCCATGGAACCATAATTCCACATCGACATCCAATTCAACATAAAATATCGAATTTTGTCAAAAAAATTTAGTGTTCTATAGGTCATAAACATATAGGTCATTTTTGAAGGTCTAAACAATGTTTCTAGGAGATCTAATTTTGTAGAATGTACATGTCATAGATACCACATAATATCTCCAATGTAAATAAAAAATCTTAGGGAGATCATTCCAATGAGCTATTGTGTTTGTAAAATAGAGCTTGTATGTGAAATTTACAATGGAAATAATGCAGGGTATATTTTCAGTAGCAGTCTACTTCCAGAGGGCATTAGTCCCTACTCAAAAGTGATTTTTGGGAAAAGGATAATTATATGGAAATATATTGAACCATAGAATAAATATATATCTCCATATTTATAATACAGGTACCTAAAAGTGTACAGGATGAGAGAGAATATTCATGTAGAAATTAGTGTTAAAAGGAGGGAAGTACTGGAAAACTTCAGCAAGTCGTAGCCAACATCCTAGAGCCCAAATGAAGGTTAAATTTGCAAAAATTTTAGAAAATTAAAGAATGAATAAGCCCAATTGACATTTTGTAAAAATTCCAAAGGCATTGGTGTAGGAATGCTTGAACAAAGATAAATTCCTAAGCCGAGAGAAAGCACAAAATGACAAAGTTGTAATTTCCAGATTATTGTAGTTTTTAATTGGATCATGAGATTGATAATATGAGAGTTGTTACGAATTCCTTGTCATAGTTTTTATATATTCCTCATACAAATGTTTTATTGTACCCTGATAGATTTACTTCTACAAGTAACAAAAGTTGGTGTGTGGGATAAATTGCACTAGAATAAAAAGTGTACAAAAGGATTAAATGAGTAACGTTCAAATGAATATAAATTGCTTCTGAGAACTTATAATGGAGAAAGGAAATAGTCATTGGAAAGGTATTGAATTGAAGGATCTAGATATTCACCCACAAATATGAATTGTGTAACAAAAGTCACAAGTAATCATGAAGAATATTTTTGGTGCACTAAAGGGAAGAATTGTGCATAATTTTACAAAATTGTTTGATTATTGTGTCAAACAAATCATTTTGCATGGACATTTTGAATAATTAAGGGCATGAATATAGCATAGTAGAAATAGAAGATATACTAGATTTATGGAATATGCAAAGATAACCTACAACCATAAGGAGGAAGTCAAAGGGTTGTATGCCATCTTGGGTAATGCATAAACTGAATTAAATGGGCATCGAGAAGGAAAATAAGAAATAATAAATTTTGTGGAGACAATAGATCCTTCAAAGAGATGTGATGCAATATAAATATTATATTTATTATTTTATGGGATCTCGAGAGTAAAAAAATGGCATCAACATCACATTGTTGCAGGGTTTAAACATAATATAGAATCAGGTGGATAAGGAGACAATCTCAAGTAAGTCAAAAGATCAAATATCTCATGCTAAAAGGGAGAAATCTAGAATTTATGGAAGATATCATCATCACTCACCTAAACACTCATTTGGAAGAGAAGAAACAAGTCTAATTTTATCTCTTGTTAGAAAACATAGTAGAAGGTATAGGTTAGATGAACTACAAGGAGAAATGAGGAAGATAAATCCTCCTATGTTTGATTGTGAGCATAGGAATATGAGAATGCATAGGATTTTTTGTTGGGGATGAGTAAGTACTTTCAATTCCACAGTTATTCCTCACAAGAAGAAAGAATAATTTCAATCTACTAGCTCAAGGGAAAAACATCAATGTGGTGTGACCAATTTGTGCAAGTAAAGAAAATTGATGAAAAGAACAACACTTAGAGTCAATTCAAAAAATATTTACAAAAGAAATACGTATACAAATGTTACAATGATAGGAAGATGAAGGAAGTTTTCAAACTCAAGCTTGGGAGTATGACCATGGATGAGTATGAGAGAAAATTCTTGTAGATGTTCAGGTATGTTGACTTCGTAAAGGATAAGTAGATCAATACTCAAGGGTTTTTGAGTGGGTTACCCTCAATATTCAATGATAATATACAATATGATGATCCCAACACATTGGGGGAATAAAGAGAGACACGTGCCTCTATTATAACCATAAAGGAAGACCAACTTTCCAAAAGTCTTGGGAAGACAACAACAAAGGTATGATGGAGTAGAGGAAGAAAGGGTGATGCAAGATAATTCCTATCAGAAAATAAATCACTTCGAAGAGGCCTAAGGAGGATTATAATTTACTAAGGGAGTGGGTTCCCTAACTTTAAATTATTGAAAATTTCTATGTTTTATTTGGCTCTAGAAGGATTTCATAGGATAGAGTTTGTTGGGTTGAGATTGATTAATATGTAATTGAATCTTCTTGACAAAGATAGATATGGAGATTTGGTAGAGATCAAGCGAGATATTAGGGTTAGGTGAAAATATCATGGAGAGTAATTAGGATATGAAATAATTGATAGTTTAGACTCCTTCCTTATGTATTGTAATTCTTCCAGCAAAGAGAGGGATACGGTTGGAAAATAATGTAAGTTGGAAAAATAAAAGGAAAAAATAGGTCGATTAGGGTAATATTCTACCAGTAGATAGAGGACCATGGGTGTGAATAGATATTGGGACATTTCATCTATTCTTCTGTGTATTTAGAACCATAATTGATATGTTAGTTTTGATTTGAATGTAAATCCTTATGTGGATTAATAAGTTTAATCTTGCTTTATGTCCTTGTTTTTCTCTCTATAGTTTTGAGAATGCATTATTGAGTTATTTTAACTGGTGGTACTATAATGAGTTTCTTATCCAATAGAAACCATATCCAAGTGTTGTTTGCAAGTTTTAGAGTCCCAACAGAAATCGTGATGCTTAAACACCAGAATCAAATGACCTTCAAAGTGATAAACAATCAAAATATTTAGTGGAAGAAATAATTTGATCGACGATACATATCTATTTGTAGCCACTAGATCAATGGATCTATAAGATGGAAAATGGAAGCCTTCCATTATAACTAAGTTTCAGAGTGGTTTGAGTTTATCAATGTCGAATAGTAGGAGAAGGACTCATTATATCTAACCATCGGAGTTCTTAAGTCCAACCTATTAGAGCACTTAACTTCGATACCACAACAACAATACCTCAACGATAACTTGTTCATACATTGGAAGAATAGATATATGAAGGAGATCCATTAAAAGTCTCCAAATCGATGGTTCCTAAGAAAAAATCTGGCAGTGTTTTTATTGGAGAAAATTCATCAGATTGGGTCTACTCCAGAACACTATGATAAGAGATGTCTGAACTAGTCAGAGCGCTAAGGGATAGAAAATTGGAGTGCTCATGGTTTGTTGAATTCCAATGCTTGTTGGAGTATGAATTCAAAGTGATCCACATGGTCGAAGTACAATAACTATAAAATGATAAAAGAGAACTCTAATTGTTCTATGGGAGTTAAGGCCTCGACATGATAATCACTTGGTTATAACCTAAGGTCCTATGGAGGAATAAGCTCTCAAGCGTTTAGTTCTTTGCTACTAGCAGTTCGTTATGGAGTAAACACAAGGTTTAAACACTTGTTGAGGTGTATGGTCACGTGGAGGAAAAAAGTCTTAGCTCCATAATTGAAGAAGGTTCTTAAGGTAAGCACTCTATGCAGTGGTGTGTGAAGGAGATAAGGTCGATTGAAGAATTTAAGGGTAACTTGAGAATTGAAGTTTCTAAAATATTTGTCCAAAGATTTGTTACTATGAGTATATGACCCAGTGGGTCATCATTTGTGGTATTAGAGTGCAACTATGGTATGAAATTGGAAATGAAAAAATATGTGAATTTTCAATTGCATAAGGAAGCTGATGAAGATATCTAACAAGGTATTTACATATAAGAGGAGTTTCAACAAATGAGGTTGGAAGCACATTGAAGCAGTAGAAATAAAGTATATTCTAATAAATGATGAAGATATTTGTGTTTAATTAACATTGTAAATGTTAGTTGACAAGTAGCAACTAAAGGAGGAATTGTATCAAGGAACCCTCAAAGAAAAGGAGAGTTATGATTACTTTCAATTGAATTGAGAGTAAAAGGAGGAGGAGAAAATGAAGTTCTCATGAGGAGAATCTTATGTTAGGAAGAACCCTGCAACAAGAGATGTTGTAAAAAAATTCCAACTGATATTGGAAGGTGGGGAACAATATAATTTCTCAAGACAGCATGAATAGAGTGCAGAATCCATGCAAGGAGAAGAGGATTCTCATAGGTTTCTAAATAAAATAACTAGTGATGCCAAAGGGTCAAGCTCAGGATAAAGGTTGATGAGGCATGGTGTAGCAAGTACTGAGGCTTGTTACAAGGAATAAGCTTGGTTGCAACTCATAGTGGGCATGGGAAATCCCATAGAAGGGAAGGTGAAGATGACTATTGATAGTAGTGATAGGGGTTCATGAAGAAGTTATATTTAGAGGGAATAATATGCTAGAGCATATGGAAATAAGAGAATGAGTGATGAAGAATTTGACAAGGAAATGGTTGAGTTAAAAGCACAACTTAATTATATGAAACAATTGTTACAGAAGGAGGTTGATGGAAACCATAGACAAAGTTATAATGTGAGGAAAAAGGTCAAGTGGCCTACTGTGAATTTGTTTATGAAGAAATCATTGCACATAATGAATTGTTTTATTAAAAAAAACAAATCATTGGAGAAGAAGAATAGGTAAAGGTTGAATTATTTATTGAAGAAAGAGAAACTAAAAGCAATTGAGTTTAGACAGAGATCAATGACAGATAGAGAAGTTCACATTTGTGAACCTAAACAAGGATCAATCCTAGGAGAGGATGATTATGGTGATGAGATGATAATGTTATCAGATCAACATAAAGAAGGGATGCTAGTAAAATCAATTGAGAGAAAGGGATTGCAGGTGTTCAAGCCAACGAAGCTGAACAAATGCAAGAAATTGCAAAAGAAGAATTAATCCAAGAAGTGGAAATTTATGCCTATGAAAAGAAACAAGGGATAGTAGACTCTAAGGATGGACAAACTCAAGAAACAACTAAAGAAGAAAAAGGTTCAACATCATTTCATGAAGAAAATATTAGAGAATATCATGGATCTCATATGGAAATAAAGGAAATTCGGGAAACTAGAGGAGACCAAGGAGTTCAGGTTGAAACTCTACAAACTTATGAAGAAATAAAGAAGCGTAGAGGTATAATTTTTTGGTTATATTTTCTTTTGTTGAATGTTTACCTGATTATTTCTGAAATAATTCTATCGAATATTAGAGATATATGGAAATTGCAAAAAGAGAGGAAAATAAATGTCTCACATATTTATTATTTTCAAATAGAACCATGTAAAGATAATAAGGGAGAAAATGATAGGGAGAAATCAACTCAAGGTATTGCTTCTAGTCCATAAGATAATATGAAGAGTAGAAAATAAGAAGACATCGAGGAAGGTAGAGATAAATTCTCTGAGGATGAAGGAAAATATACATCGTGGAAGACTGAAGATCATAAATTTATTTGTACTGGTAGTGAAGAAGACAATGATGAAAATTATAACTAGTAGACTGTAAAGGGGCAAACAGTTTTAGGAGACAAGGGTAAAAATGAGGCATTAAGATAGACATTTGCAACATTAAATGAATAATTGTTCGAGAATGTTGAACCAAGACAAGAAAATAATGATATAATGAAATTATCTTTCCATATTTTATTTAATGGATATGAACACATGATGATAGTTGATGAACTAATAATTGTTTTGAAAAAAAATAAAGGAAATGAGAATAGCATGACGTGGGATGGTGAAGAACATAACGTAAAGGTAGTTAAGATGAAATCACAATTCATGATGCTTATAGAGGAAGGGATGGATAGAAGCATGCAAGGAATGAAATTCAAAGAGAAAAGTAAAGAGGAAATTTCATAATTGAGACAATATTTTGAGATAGGACAACATGAAGTAGAAGAAGAACATGAAAAAATCATTATGTCATGTGCACATTAGCAGAATGAGAATCAAGAATATTCTTTGGAAAGAATTGAGGAAAATATAGATATGAAGTACAATATGATTTCATATTTTAAATTTTAAATTATTAAATGTATTTTTCAAGATGAAGTACAAAATGTTCTTGGAAATATGTTCATATGTTCGTTGTTAGAAAAACAGGATCACTGAGAAATAAAATATAACAAATGTGGAAATAAAATACAAAAGATACATAATACAATATAGACACAGATATGCATGGTTCACCTAGTGTGGGCTATGTCCACCAAAGAAATTGCCAGGTCCTTCCTTTATTATTATCCAGCAATCGAAGGGATACAACCTACAACAAACCCATTGTAACTTCCTCTTCTTTCTTCCCAGTCTCGTATCTCAGAAAATATAATATTCTCCATGATACACAGCCACAATAAATTTCCCTCATAAGAGAGGGTCTCCTTCTAGGGAAAAAAACCCTAACATAATTCTACCATTAGATCTGCGACCTTATAATGAACGGTCGAGATTTACAATCAATATACTTTTACAAGGCAATTTTTCCTTCGAGGGATTCGCCCCCGAACCCCCCTCTGCACTCCCCCGTGTGGAAGAGTGTACATTATTATGGGGTATAAAGTCTTCATGGGTTATAAACACGACTGAAAAACAAAGACCTCTGAATCAGGAAGATAATAAAGCTCCACAACCAACATGCATATGTGCAAAAACATGGGAGTTTTAAATATGAAATAAATAAGGAAGATGACTTAAAATCTTGGAATGGATAAGGAAGATTTTTTATAACTCTTACACTGGGTATTTCTAAAGAAAAAGAGTATTTCAAAAGATGTGGAGTTGTAGAAAATGAAAAAAAAAATTCAACAAACCAAGGAGGAAGTGAATACCAAAGGATTACCTAGAAAGGTAATTAAAAGGTTGACAATGGAGTTAAGGACAACATGGATACAAGGATAAATTGGCATATTTTAAAGGATCAGGGAAAAAAATTTGCAACAGAGAGACAACATATAAATGAGTGGTTGTATATCCTCATACAAAGAAAGGAATTAATTACTTTTTATGCTAAAAGGATTCCATTCAAATATTGGATAAGTGGATAATGAAAATAGTGGAGGAGCTAGTTAAGGAGATGTTGATTGATGTACTAGATGATCTAGGAGACATACCTTGTATGCATAAGATGGCATTGATAATAGAACATGAAATGTGAATATACAGTGGGACACAAGACAAAGGCGTTGGTAAATAATGGAGGCATCAAAGTTTCAATTACTTTGAAATATCGGCATGAAACCTATGTAATTACAGAAAATGTTGTGGAGAAGATAACTATCAAATCCAAGGGGGAAAATGCCAACATCAAGAAAAGGGTAAGAAATCATGGTTAGTAAGGAGGATTACCAAGATAAATATTTCCAGAGATGAACAATTGGTAAATTATGAAAGTTTGAACAAGGATATTGTACAAGAATAAAGTAAATTTTGGGATCCTTGAAGGTTGCATAAAACAACATGATAGTCATGCAAACAAAAAGAAACAACATAAGATTTAGAGTCTAGGATAGCTAAACAAGTGGAAGAATCATGATGAGGTGATCATGAATATTTTTGTTTCTTGGGATTCTAATGTAGGAGAATTCCCACAAGAAAATCAATAATTTTGAAGAGGTCTAATGGGTCTTAGAACTTAATAAGGGAGTGGATTCCCTAACAATAAATTATTGAAATTTCTTATGTTTTATTTGGTTATAGAAGGATTGCATAGGATAGAGTTTGTTGGGTTGATATTTATTAATATGTAATCAAATATGATTTAAAAACATAGATGTCGAGGCTTTGTAAAGATCTCGAGAGTCTTAGGATTAGGTGCAAATATCATGGAGAGTAGTCATGATCTGAACTAATTGATAGTTCTGACTCCTTCCTTGTGTATTTTAAGCCTTTGAGCAAAGAGATGGATAGAGTTGAAAAATAATGTAAGATGGAAAAATAGAAGGAAAAAATAGGTTGATTAGGGTAATATTCGACCAATAGAGTAATGAGTAGAGGTGTGAAGATTTTCTATGTGAAGAGAATTTGAGACATTCTATTTATTCTTGTGTGTATTTAGAACTAGACCTGATATTCTAGTTTTGATTTGAATGTAAATATTTTTTTGGATTGAGGAGTTTAATCTTACTTTGTGTCTCTATTTTTCTCTCTGTAGTTTTGAGAATGAATTATTGAGTTATTTTAACTGGTGGTACTAGATTGAGTTTCTTATCCAATAGAAAATATATCCAAGTGTTGTTTGTAGGTTTTAGAGTTGCAATATAAATTGTGATGATTAAACACCAGAATCTGACAAAATTTAGAGTGATAAACATTCAGATGATTTAGTGGAAGAAAGACTCTGATCGACGGTGCAAATATATTAAGAGACACTAGATTGATGGATCCAGAAGAAGGAACATGTTAGACTTCCATAAGAACTAAGTTTTAGACCGGTTTGAGTTCATCGAAGTCGAACAGTGGGAGAAGGACTCATCATACCTGACCATCAGAGTGCTTAACTCCTATACACTAACACCAATGCCCCAACGACAATTTTTCCATCCATCGGAAGAATAGATCTATTCAGAGTCTCTAGATCGATGATTCTAGAGAAGACATGTGGCAGTGTTTTGATCAGAGAAAATTCATCAAAGTGGATCTAGCCCATAACATTATTATAAGAGATGTTTGAACTGGTTAGAGAAGAAGGGGATAAACCATGAGAGTGGTCATAGTTTGTTGAATTTCAACGCTTTTCGAAGTTTGAATTTGGAGTGATCCACATGGTTGAAGTTTGATAATTGTAATCTGATAAAGTATACATCCTATGGTTCTAAAATAGTTAATTCCTTGATGTGCTAAGAACTTGGTTATAACCTCAGGTTTTGTGGAGGAATAAACACTCAAGATTTTAGTTCTTAGCTACTAGTGTTGGTTGTGGAGCCTGATTATCTTCCTGACTCAGAGGTCTTGTGTTTTTCAATAGTGTTTATACCCCATGAAGACTTTACACTCTATAAGTATGTACACTCTTCCACGTGGGGGAGTGCAGAGGGGGGGTACCCCTATGTGGGGTCCAGGGGGGATATCCCCCCGGCTGCGAGGTTTTAGGGAAAGAGGCCCCCCAGCGGGAGTTCGGGGGCAGCATCCCCCGATGGGGTTCGGGGGTGAATCCCCTGAAGGAAAAATTGCCTTGTAAAAGTATATTGTAATTTCATTATAAATCTAGACCGTTCATTATAAGGTTGCAGATCTAATGGTAGAAATTATGTTAGGGTTTTTTTCCCTAGAAGGAAACCCTCCGTTATAATGGAAACTTATTGTGGCTATGCATAATGGCGAGTATTGTCTTCTGAGAGAGGAGACTGTGAGAGAAAGAAGAGGAATTTAGAGCGGGTTTTGTTGTAGGTTGTATTCCTTCATTTGATGGATAATAATAAAGGAAGGACCTGACAATTTCTCTGGTGGACATAGCCCACACCGGGTGAACCAAATAAATCTGTGTCTCTATTGTATTGTGTATCTTTTGTTCTTTGTTTCCACATTTGCTTTATTTTATTGCTCCACGGTCATGTTTTTCTAACAGCTAGCACCTGGTTTTCGTGTTAACATGAGGTTTAAACACTTTTTGATGTGTATGGTCGTGACAGGGAAAAACTTATTAACACCATAACTAAATAAGGTTCTTAAGGTAAGCACTTTATTCTGTGGTGTGTTAAGGATCCAAGGAAAATTCAATATTTTAAGGATAAATCAAGTATTGAACTTGCAAAAAATTTCATACAAAACTCTATTAGTGTGGGTATATGACATGGTGGGTCATCAAAGGGAATAATCCACCTTTCTTCATAAATAGTTCTCAAGGGTAGCAAGCTCAAAATGATCCCAAAATGTCAGAAACATTGGTAAAAAGGCCAAGGAAAGAACTTATTAAATGTTGGGGATGTTAAGGAGATCATGGGTATAGAGATTTCCCTCATAGAGGTGAAGAGTAAACATTGCTCACAATGTACAAAAATATGATACAATTGAAGACATGAGAAAAAGAATGCCAAGTGTATATGCATCCTTGGACAACAAGCAAACTGAATTTCAGTCTCATATGATTGAGGTTGAAGGTACGATCAATGATCAACCAATAGCTATTTTAAAATATTAAGGATCTAGTCATAGTTATATAGATCCTAAGTTGGTGGAAGGAATTCATTTGTAAATAAGAAATAATGGGAAATCTTGGTAGTTCAATTAGATAAAAGAGATGAAATAAGAATCAACGAGCTGGTTAAAAATTATCCAATAGAAATGAATGGACTAAGCACAAAGGAAAATTTTAGTATCATACCTTTTTGTTTATTTTATTTCCTAATTGGTATGGATTGGTTGGATAAGAATCATGTTGTCCTGGATTGTTACATCAAGGATTTCACTTGTTTGGATGAAGAAGGGAAATTGAGAATATTTCAAGGTATTCCAAGGGTAGTATCTATCAGAGAAATTTAATCCTTGTAGATGAAAATAATATTTAAGAAAGGATGCCAAATTTATGTAGCTCATAAGGAAGAGGCATCTAAGGATAAAGTGCCAAATATTGAAGACTATGTTTTCCTAAAATAATTTGACGATGTATTTAAAGAGATATTAGGGTTTCCACTAAAGAGGGATATTGATTTCTCCATTAATCTCATTCCTGGAGATGCCCCAGTTTCCAAGACTCCTTATAGGATGAGTATACCATAGTTGAAGGATTTTCAAAGGAAAATTGAAGAGATTTTGAAGAAGGGGTATATATTCCCAAGTGTGTCACCTTGGGGTTCCCCAATGTTATTTTTCAAGAAGGATCGAACCTTGATATTTTGCATTGATTTAAGGAAGTTGAATAAAGTGACTATGAAGAACATGTATCCTTTTTCAAGGACATATAATCTTTTTGATTAGTTGAAAGATGAAAATATGTTATCCAAGATTGACCTTAGGTCAGGTTATCATCAGGTGAGTACTAAAGAACAAGATATCATGAAGAAAAAATTTAGAAAAAGGTATGGAAATTATGATTTTACAATGGTGCCATTTGGGTTGTCAAACACATCATATCTCTTCATGTGTTTGATGAATGGAATTTTCAGGAATTACTTGGATATGTTTTTCATGGTCTTCTTGGATGACATACTTATATACTCTAAGTTTGAAGGTGAGAATGAACAACACTTGTGAATGGTGCTACAAGTATTGAGGGAACACCAATTGTATACCAAGATGAGTAAATGGTCATTTTATCATAGGTAGATACATTATTTGGGCCATATTATTTCAAAGGAAGGGATAGTAGTGGATTGTGAGAAAATGAAATCCATTAAGTGATGGAAAACACCAAAGAGCGTCTTAAAGGTGAGATCACTCATGGGACTTGTAGGTTACTATAAAATATTTATTGAAGGATTTTGAAAGATTTCACACCCAATCACTTCATTGAAAAACAAGGGTGTAAATTTTGAATGGACTTTGGAATTTGAAGAAAGTTTTCATCACTTGAAAAATATTTACAAGTGCACAAATATTGAAGATTGTTGATCCAAATGAAGTTTTCATTCAGTGCATTGTTTCTTGCAAGGAAGGGCATGGTGGAGACATTACCAAAAACGAGCATGTTATTTTCTATGAGTTAAGGAAGTTGAAAGAGAATGAGTGGTACTATGCCACTCATAATTTATAATTGGAACCCATAGTTCATGCGTGGAAAATGTGGAGGAATTATATAATGGGAAAGCAATTCGAGTTGAAGATGGGTCGTAGTGGTCTGAAATATTTGTTTGAATATGCAACTTTGAATGCTTGACAAATCATATAGATGAAATTATTCAGTGAGTATGAATTTTATATAAATAATATCAAAGGAAAATAGAACAAGGTGGGTTATGCACTCATCAAAAGAGTGCATGATATGCATGCTACAACCATTAACATGTGCAAATCCAATTTAAAGATAGAATTTTGGAAACTGCAGAATGAGATCAGCATTATAAAGACAAAAGAAAAATAACATCAAGGTAATTATTGATAGAAAATTAAATATTATGAGCCAAGAGAGGATGAAATACTCATGTACAGGGGTAGCATATATGTCCCTAAATATTAGGAGCTGAAAAATATGGTGTTGAGAGAGATGGATAATGTTCCTTATTCTGGGCACACATGTTACCAAAAAATCATTGCAGTTGTAAAGAGCCAATATTTTTGTCCTGGTATGAAGAAATAAGTGGATGCGTGTATTACCATATGACTAGAATATCAAAAGTTCAAGGATAAACACATAAATCCAACTAGATTTCTACAACCATTGCCCATTCCTGAGTGGAAATGGTAAGTGGTGACTATCGATTTTATAACCAAAATGACCAGGAAAATCAAGAAACGTGATTCCATCATGGTGGTGGTGGATAAGATAACCAAAAACTCTCATTTTATTCCAGTGAATCTAAGTCACAAGGAAACTAACAATGCAGATATTTATAGGAGAGAAATTTCTAGGCTACATAGTGTGCCTAAGGAAATTGTATTTGATAGAGATCTCAAGTTCACATAAAACTTTTGGAAGGGATTATTTAAATGATTTGGATAAAATATGAATTTATCACATCTTATCACCCAAAATCATATGGGCAAATAGAAAGGGTCAATCAGATGATTGAGGATATGATAAGAATGTATGTGTTGGACAAACCATCAAAATGGGAAGGGTATTTACATTTAGTTGCGTTTTCTTATAATAATAGGTATCATACATATTTGAAGATGATACCATTTGAAGCATTATATGGTATAAATTGAAACACACTAGTGAGTTGGGACAATCCAGTACATAGAGTAGTGGTTGGGCAAAATTTCTCAGGGAAATTGAAGAGTAGATGGTGAAAACAAAGCAGAATTTAAAGGTTGCAGAGGGTAGGCATACAAAATATGTTGATAAAGGAAGAACCCACATAGAGTTTAAATTTGGTGACCATATGTTCTTAAGAGTAAAGGCCAAGAGAAATTCCTTAAAGTTGGGTAACTATTCAAAACTAGTAGCCAGATATTGTCGACTAGTCAAAATATTCTAGAGGATCCGTCATGTTGCATACATGCTTGCACTACCTGCATCAATGTGTATTTATAATGTGGTTGATGGGGAAGAATTCACTCGACAATAATAAGGGGTACTCCTTGGCGCACGCTCAAAATTAAGCTATACATCGTGTGGTTTAGGAAACCATATGAAATTTGGCCCGGACGACATTGCTCGTTATGAAGACGAAAGTGGGTGGTTATGAAATGAAAATATGTATACGAAGACTATGTATGAAAATAAATATAATCTATTGCTAATCTATCCTACCATATCATAGCTAGGAGAAAACTATAGTAACCAAATGGTATGTAAATAAAACTAAATGTTTTCATAAATGCCATAGAGGTAGATTAAATGAAGGTGCAAAATTAGAAACTTGAGCATACATACATATAAGAAAAAAATTATAAATTATATTTTTGCATAGATTTGCAACTCATGAGCTTAGGACTTAAAAATATAATGCAGACTAACAATTTTGTAATAAAACATAGTGTCCATCATATTATTCTATCAAAAAACATTTTTCTTACAATCCATTTGATTTGCATACATTCTACTTGAAGAATTTCACAACAAAACCAACCACACACACAAGTTCTTATCCCTTTTGAAAAACATGGCCCTAAGGGCTTCTCAATATTCATTAACAAAGTATATGTCCTTGAAATAGTTCTTGAGTTTATACAATGCTTGAAGATCCCTTTCAAAATGGGCCCCTTCTCCTATGTATGCTCCTTTTCCTAACTTTTTTATGACTCTTTTCATTCGTATAAAGAAGTTGTTACAAAACTTTTTGTCTCCCTCTTCTTGATGACAAGTGTACAAAGAAAAGACAAAATTAAGAGTAGTTAAGAAAAGACAAAATAGGGGGAAGATATTAGCAATTTTGAATTTTCTATTTTTTCCTTTTATGTATTCTTGTTCTAGAGGTAAACTACCAAAATTTACAACTAATCATACAAAGAAAAGAGTCTATGATATGCAATTTCTTCAATGGTGATCATGGGCATCACCATATTGTCATTGAGAGTTTTCATATCTTTCAGCAATGTTTTCATGAATGCCTGAACTATGGTATGGAGATTTGTTGGTTGAATGAGGCGTTGTTCTATGAGATCCATTATCCCTGAGGTGGCTACATCCATGAATCCTCATCTATTACATGTGTTGTATTGTACCTTGTCGACTAGTTCCTCCATTATAAGGTTTTTTCTAAGCTCTTCTATCTAGGGAAATCAACACGACTTGAGTAGTTCTTGTGCTACTTTGTGTATGTGTGAATAAATTGCAATCAATCATGTAGTATCTTTGTCTTCCTTTTTTCCTAAGTTTTGGAAGTGTTCAAGTGCATAGATGTCGGTTCTCCTTTCTCTATCGGAGGGGTGGTAGAGCTATGTCGGTGAATCCGAGTTTTCTACAATCCACGTATTAATGTTGTTCATGCCATATCAAATTGTGTTGAATTGTGAAATCTTGGTTTTCATCATTGTATGTTGTTCCATGATAGTAGCATCTAAGTCATGGAACATGTGAAAGTGTGCATACATGTCGATTAAGGCCACATATAGTTTAGTTATGCCTTTCACTGTGTTGGTGTTGAAACTCTCAAGGATACCTTCGTTAACCTTCACCTGTTGAAGTTTCTCCTAGAGTTCCTTAATACTTGCTTGATTCATAATATTTTGTTGATGCATATTCTAGACATTATCCTTTGTCACGCTCGAAAAAAAGGATAGAACTCAGGCTATGGCTACTGGATCTTTGCTGACATGTTTGGTTATAGGGGTCTATATAATGTTTGAAATCGGGTTTCTCTATGCTATCGGTACCCTATTTTCTTGTTATTGTATACTTTGACTTGATTCTTTGTTCTATACAAAATTATGTAGGTCGAGTACATAATTTGTCATGAATGGAATACTGAGTCCCAAATTTAGTCCACTAGCACCAACTGTTGATATGTCATGCATATCAATGTCCATTGGGACTATTTCAATTTTTCTAGCCTCTTCATATTTCTTTCTATGTTCTTCCTCTGCCACTTTATCTATATCCTCCTTATATACCTTTTTTATCTCTTCTCTTGTTGTTGTTGTTGCAACCTTTTCTGTTGCTGCCTTTTTCTCTACTTATTTCTAGGAAACTACCTTTGTTGTGGCTTTTGCTTTAGCCTTGGCATTGGCTTATTCAACAATATTTGTCTTTTTTTTAGACACATCGTTCTTTTTCTTGTGGAACTTCTCTTTTTTCTTTCATTTTTATCATCGAGTGTCTCTTCTTCCTATATTGATACTGAATGTGTAGAAGCAAAGGTGGGGGATGTCCCTTTCACTACTTATTCTTCTTCTTTCCTCCTGGTGTCATCTCATTCTTTATTTTCATCTACAATCATCCCTAAGTGCTTGCCTAATCTCTTGAAGGTGACTTCATCATAATTTCTTGCACCACGAAGTGCTTCCTCTTCATCCCGTACATCAGTTGTATAAAGGAAATCCTACCTTATTGAAATGGTATTTTATGAATCCCTTTGGGTCATGCCTTCTATACCTATGCTCTCCAAAATGGAATGAGAGTAGGGTGTTTACTTATTCTTGTGATTTATCGGTATATAAAAATGAGTAGATCCCAACATACAATGGGAGTGGTGGACAAATTATTTTTTTCCTTGGTATAACATTCCTCCTACTCTGTGGGTGATTCTCTTTTACGCTACCTCCTAGAGTACTAGTTTGTCTAGTACAAACCAATGGAGGACATGGGGGAATTTTGTGGCTTCATACACTATGATATAAGTAACATGATCCATAAGGTACCAATCCTTGATCCTTATTATGAAAGTTATCACTTTTTTGTTCATGTATGGGGCTGGCGTGAAAAATATAAACTCGTACAGAGGAGCCAAGAAGTGTTCGCAAATATTTTGATATTTTGTCCTTTATTTGTGGTCCCATAGAACTTTACAGTAGATGTGAATGGATTCTTCTGATGGTTTCCATTTCCACCCGATATTTAGGTATTAGTGTGCAATACACATGATGTCTAGGAGGTAGGAAGAGATGTGGAAACTCAGAAAAGTTCCCAACTGAGCTTCTACAACTTCTATTATGGCGTTTGCGAGGATGGTTGAAAGGATGTCATCCGAGTTGAAAAAAAATCATTCGTCTCCGCAATAAATAATCAGAGGCATGTATGAAAGGGACAACTGGGAGGAATATGGTTCCCCATATAGCTTGCATAATGTGGATATCATGTACTGATAAGGCCTCCTCAGTACGGTTGTGGGGCACCCTCCCTTTGTTCTATGTTTGAAATTTTTCTCTACCTTTTACCATCTAGGTAATAGCTCCTTGGATATGTATTCAAACTCATTGAGAAGATTTAGATATAGATTCTTATTCCCTTTCTCAAGGTGGTATCACTTTGTTAAGTGTTCGAGCCGAAACAATGCTATGGGTTCCTTTATGGAGTTACAGACATATATGTTCCTCAAATTTATGTTCTTCATGATCCAAGTGATGACATTAGTGAAAGGGAATATAGAAGCATGGGATGCCACTCTAAATATCTCATATATTCTAATTTTTTTGAAGATCCTTAATTCATCTTGGTTCTCAATGTTAGTGGAAAATTTCTACTTCTTGAACATGTTAGATACGGCTCCATGAACTTCGACTTCATTTTAGATCTATTGGCAACTTTCGTGTTGATATTTGAGTACCTTGGAATGTTATCCCCTTGTGTTTTTTGGCCTCTAACCACAAGAGGGAGATGTTTTTACCATTGTTCCATGTAATTTATGTGTAAATTCACGTTGACTTAGTATATTTAATTCAAAAGTGAAATTTAGTCATTTTAGTCTAAAGTGACTAATTATTCACTAAGTGGGTGAATGAGGGGACACAAAGTGAACTTAAGTAACTTAACCCAAAGTGGGTTTTGAGTTTATATTCTCCTGGATAGATCTCAACCATTGATCAGGGATGTCTTGGTATGATCCTAGCCATCCATGCTTTAGGTTTCCTTATGGAGGTTAAAGAGGGGTGCAAGGAGAAAAGGGAGGCTAATTCACTCATATGTTCACCAAGAGTGTTCATATAGGAGCATGGAGAGTAGAATGGAGGAATTATATAAGGGAATCTTGGGAAACTCCTTCCATGGAGGGTTCATGGAGGCTTAGACCCTCATTTATTTGTGGTGTTGGTCCTAGATTTGAGGAGGGCACACTTTAGGAAGAGGGAACTTTCTTAGTAGGCACTAGATACACTTGGAGGATTGTAGATCTATCTGATTCAACATGGGCATAGAACACAACAACTTTCTTGTATGCAATTGTTTCTTCATCTTAGTTCATATGGTCAAGGGGGCATTGTTTCAGTGTATAAAGAAACAAGGGAAGAGGGTGCACTAATCTTGGGAACATTTCTCTTCAGGAGATTCTATTGAATCAGGTTCCATTTTATTTACATTCTTGGTGTATCTCATGATTTATACATCACTTATATATACTTTCATTCTAAATTTTTTTTCCTTGGGGGGGGCTTGTCCAAGGTCATGTTGACCAAAAATACATGTTTCCAAATTTCATGCATGATTAGTTGTTAAATCAGTTGTAAGAGTTGTGAATTGTTGGTTGTGGAGCCTGATTATCTTCTTGATTTAAAGGTCTTGTGCTTTTCAGCTGTGTCTATACCCCATGAAGACTTTACACCCCAGAAGTATGTACACTCTTCCACATGGGGGAGTGAAGAGGGGGGTTACCCCCTTTGCGGGGTCTAGAGGGGACTATCTCCTCAGCTAAGGGGTTCGGCGGCGAAGCGCCAAAGGAAAAATTTCCTTGTAAATGTATATTGTAATTCCATTGTAAATATGGACCGTTCATTATAAGGTCACAGATCTAACGGTAGAAATTATGTCAGGGTTTTTTTCCCTAGAAGGCAATCCTCTGTGATGAGGGAAATGTATTGTGGCTATGTATTATTGTGAAAATGGTATTCTAAGATGAGAGATTGTGAGAGAAAGAAGAGGAAGTTACAATGGGCTTTGTTGTAGGTTGTATCCCTTCATTTGCTGGATAATAATAAAGGAAGGAATTGGCAATTTCTTTGGTGGACGTAGCCCACACTAGTTGA
Organism: Picea engelmannii; assembly: GCA_009831015.1. NCBI lineage: Eukaryota > Viridiplantae > Streptophyta > Pinopsida > Pinales > Pinaceae > Picea > Picea engelmannii. The sequence goes on along the minus strand of ML776764.1, from coordinate 1,989,984 downwards.
ACCACATAAATCTGTGTCTCTATTGTATTGTGTATCTTTTGTGTTTTGTTTCCGCATTTGTTTTATTTTATTTCTCTGTGATTATGTTTTTCTAACAACTGGTATCAGAGAGAAAGGTAACTCGCAGGAAAAGAGGGTTCCTGGTTCGAGTGGGAGCAATGTCAGAATATGGAAAGTTTAGGGTCGAGAAATTTAATGGCCAAAACTACCAGTTATGGAAGATGTAGATGGAAGATTATTTATATCAGAAGGATCTATTTGTATCATTGGGTGGAGTAGAAAAGAAGTTGAAGGCCATGAAGGACGAAGAATGGGAGATTCTTGATAGAAAGGCTCTAGGAACGATATGACTGAGCTTGGCAACGTCGGTGGCTTTCAATATTTCGAAAGAAAAGAGAACGAAGGATCTGATGGATGTGTTGGTTAAACTATATGAAAAAACCTCGGCGTCCAATAAGGTATTTATAATGAAGATATTATTTAATATGAAGATGTCAAAAGGTGGGTATGTTGCAGATCATTTAAATGAATTTAATACAATTACTAATCAACTAAGTTCTGTAAAAGTGGACTTTGATGATGAGGTTAGGGCTCTTCTAATATTATGCTCATTGCCAGAAAGCTGGAACATCTTGGTCATGGCTGTAAGTAACTCTGTCTCTGGTTCAAATAATTTAAAATTTGATGATGTTGTTGGTGTTATCCTTAGTGATGAAATGTGATGGAAAAGCACAGGTGAGGCATCAGATAATGCATTGAACATGGAGAATAGGGGAAGACAAAAGGATAGAGGAAAGGGCTCAGGGAACCACGAGAATTCTAGGAAGGGAAGATCCAAATACATACTTGGAAAGATAGAGTTATGGAATTGTGGGAAGAAAGGACATCTGAAGAAAGACTGCAGAGCTCCAAAGAAACAAAGAGATGGACAACAGGAGAGAAATTAGGAAGCAAATGTAAAAGGTGATGTGTTACAAGATTCTTTGATTCTTTTTGTAGATAATATTTCTGATTCTTGGGTAGTAGATTTAGGGGACTCATTTCATGCCACACCCCATAGGAAACATTTTCTAGATTATGTTCAAGGTGATTTTGGACAGGTTCATTTGGGTGATGGTGCACCATGCAAAATTGTTGGAATGGGAAAGTTAAAAATAAAGCAACGCAATGAAAACCAATGGTTTTTGAAAGAGGTAAGACATGTTCCAGATTTAAGGAAAAATCTAATTTCAACAGGGCAGTTGGAAAGTGAAGGTTGTATATCCATATTTATAGATAAGACGTGGAAGGTCATCAAAGGATTATTGGTGATAGAAAAAATAGAGAATGTAGATACATTGTATTTATGTACTGGTAATATTGACTCTTCTATATCTTTATCTTCTACACGAGTAGATACAACACTATGGCATCATAGGTTGGGACACGTGAGTGAGAAGGGAATGCAGATACTTCACAAAATAAATTTGTTGCCAGATCTTAAACAAATTGATTTCGACTCCTGTGAGCATTGTGTTTATGGAAAACAAAAGAGAGTCAGATTTCTCAGAGTCGAAAAAGAAAAGAAGAATGAAAGGTTAGATCTTGTGCATACATATGTATGGGGACCAACTCAGGTATCATCTCTTGGTTGTTCTCATTATTATGTTACTTTTATTGATGATGAAACTAGAAAAACTTGGGTTTATTGCATTCGACAAAAATATGTTGTTTTTTATACTTTTAAGAAATGGAAATCTTTATTTGAGAATGAGACAGGAAAAAGTTTGAAGTGTCTCCGATCAGATAATGGAGGTGAATATTGCAGCAACAAGTTTGATGATTACTATTCATACCATAGGATTAATAGAGAGAAGACAGTTCCAAGAACACCACAAAAAAATGGTGTGTCAGAAAGGATGAACAGGACAATCATGGAGCATACAAGGAGTATGATATTGCATGTCAGTTTTCCCTTACATTTCTGGGAAGATGTTGTAGATATTGTTGTTTACTTAATAAACAGAGGACCTTCAAGCTCTTTGGCTGGTAGAATTCTAGAGGAGGAATGGGCAGGAAAAAATGTAAGCTATTCTTTTTTGAAAACTTTTGGTTGTAAAGAATTTGTCCATATTGATAAAGAAAATAGAACAAAGCTTGAGGCAAAATCTAAGAAGTGTACCTTTGTTGGATACGGTGTTGATGATTTTGGTTATCTCTTATGGGATTATGAAAATAACAAAATCATTAGGAGTAGAGATGTCATATTCAATGAGAAGGTCATGTACAAAGATCAGTTGCAGGGAAAGAAACAGAAAAAAGAGAAACAAGAATACACAGTGCTTGATGAGAACACTGAAAAAGAAATTCCAAAGGAACCAAAAAATCAAAATGTACAACAACAGGAGCAGCAGGTACCTCAAACACCTGCAAGTGTTATTAGAAAATATATTAGGTTAAGTATACCTCCTGAACGATACTCTCCTTCATTGTATTATTTATTGTTGACTGATTTTGGTGAACCAGAATGTTATGAAGAGGCAATGCAGGTAGACACCAAAAATAAGTGGGAGCATGGCATGAAAGAGGAAATGGATTCCTTGGTAAATAACCATATTTGGGACTTGGTTCAGTTACCTAAAGGAAAAAGATCATTGCAGAATAAATGGGTGTACAAGTTGAAGGAAGAAGATGGAGGAATAAAGCAGTACAAGGCTAGACTTGTTGTAAAGGGGTTTGCACAAAAGAAAGGTATAGATTTTGATGAAATATTTTCTCTTGTTGTTAAAATTAATTCAATTAGGACTATTTTAAGTCTTGTGGTAGTAGAAGATTTGCATATTGAATAGTTAGAAGCAAAGACAACTTTTCTCCACGGGGATTTGGAGGAAGAGATTTATATGCAGCAGCCACAGGGGTATGAGGTCAAAGGGAAGGAGAATTTGGTATGCAGGTTTAAGAAGAGCTTGTATGGCCTAAAATAAGCTCCAAGTTAGTGGTATTTGAAGTTTTATAGGTTTATGATAGAATAGGGTTATAGTAGATGTCATTCTGATCACTGTGTTTATTTTAAAAGGCTAGAAAATGGAAGTTATATTATGTTTCTATTGTATGTAGATGACATGATTGTTGTAGGGTCTAATATGCGGAATATAAATGTGCTCAAGAAGAAATTATCCAATTCATTTCTGATGAAGGATTTGGGTGATGCAAAGAAAATCCTTGTCATGAGAATAACAAGAGACAAAAAAAATCGCAAATTGACATTGTCTTAGGGTGAGTACACAGAGAAGGTGTTGGAGAGGTTTAAAATGAAGAATGAAAAACCAATTAGTACATCTTTGCCCAACCATTTCAATTTAACTAAGGAAATGTGTCCCAAGACATGGGAGGAGATAGAATACATGTCCAGGGTCCCTTATTCATCAGCAGTTGGTAGTTTGATGAATGCAATGGTTTGCACAAGACCATATATTGCACATGCAGTGGGAGTTGTGAGAAGGTATATGAACAATCTAGGTAAATAACATTGGGAGGAAGTAAAGTGGATTCTTGGGTATTTGAGAGGTACTGCTACTCGTGCATTATGTTTTGGACATTCAAACACTTTTCTACAGGGATATGTTGATTCAGATATGGTAGGTGATAAAGACAGCAGGAGGAGCAACACAGGGTATGTTTTTACTATAGGTGGAAAAACAGTAAGTTGGATTTCAAAATTGCAAAAGGTTGTTGCACTTTCAACAACATAGGCAGAGTATGTTGCTGCTACACAGGCTAGTAAAGAGATGATTTGGTTACAGAGGTTTATGAAGGAATTGGGAAAGAAGCAGGAGAATAGAAGGTTGTGTTGTGACAGTGAGAGTGCAATTCATATTACAAAGAACTCAGCCTTCCATTTGAATACTAATCATATACAGTTGAGGTACCACTTCATATGATCCATCTTGGAAGATGGACATTTGAAGTTGGAAAATATACACACTAGCCAAAATCCTACAGACATGTTAACAAAGGGAGTAACTAGAGAGAAACTGAGTTCCTTCTTAGTTTCATTTGGTCTTCAAGAATTAAGATGAAGATGAGAAATTTTCCAGGTCCAAGAAGGTTCATAGTCTATCATATACAACAACGGTGGAGTTGTTGAGATTAGTCTCCAAGTGGGAGATTGTTGGTTCTGGAGCCTGATTATCTTCCTGATTCAGAGGTCTTGTGTTTTTCAGCCATGTCTATACCCCGTGAAGACTTTACACCCTAGAAGTATGTACACTCTTCCATGTGGGGGAGTGTATAGGCAGTTACCCCCTCTGTGGAGTCTGGGGGGGCTATCCCCCCGGCTGGGGGGTTTGGGGGTAGGGTCCCCCAAAGGAAAAATTTTCTTGTAAATGTATATTATAATTTCATTGTAAATCTGGACCGTTCATTATAAGGTCATAGATATAACGATATAAATTATGTTAGTTTTTTTTTCCCTAGAAGGAAATCCTTTGTTATGAGGGAAGCGTATTGCGGCTATGCATTATTGTGAAAATTGTATTCTGAGATGGGAGACTGTGAGAGAAATATGAGAAAGTTACAACAGGTTTTGTTGTAGGTTGTATCCCTTCATTTTCTGGATAATAATAAAGGAAGGACCTGGCAATTTCTCTGGTGGACGTAGCCCACACTTGGTGAACCACGTAAATCTGTGTCTATATTGTATTGTGTATCTTCTGTGTTTTGTTTCCTCATTTGTTTTATTTTATTGCTCCGTGATCCCATCTTTCTAACATTAATATCTATAGGAGTTTTATTTGTTTTGAGTATATTTCATGTGATAACCATTGGTTACAAAAACACTTGCAAGGGCACCTCAAAAGAGCACTTAACCATCAAATTATGAGCATAAAAGTACTTGATTGTTTGTTGTCCTACAAAAACAACAAAGGATAGTTTTGGAGACTAAACTTACATCTAAACAAGAGGTCAAAGACACACCTTTTTGGAAGCCTCATAGTTCCTCAATTTTCTAAACTTTGTAGGCCTCACTGGTTGTCTCTTTATTATTCGTTTCCTTTCTCGGAGACATATTTGAACCTACAAATAAAATATGTGATTAGTATTAATACAAAATCATGATTGATATAAAGTTTAATCTACCTAAGCATCTTCAACTACCATAGGATTTAGTTGACTTGACACTGGGTGAAAAATCATCATCTGAAGATGATAGAATGATGGCATGCATGGTGAGAATCTGGTGAAAGTTAGAGAAGAAAATCTCTTAAAACTACTCAAAAGTCAAAATAAAATTAATTAGTGGAAAATGCTTTGAAATTTATCAATGAAGTTAGTAACAAGTTCCCCGAAGATCATCAGAGAAGTTAACATGAAAGACTTCGACACATTTGAGTGTGCATTGTCCAAGTTAACATTAAGTTTTTTGATGTAGGACTAAAGTCAAAGATACATGATGGAGTTGTTCTTAACCCTTCTTATGTATGAGAGGAGTTGATAGGAAATCCTTTGATATATATGAGGGGTTAACGTTATTGTAACATCCCACTCGGGCTCACTAAGAAAACTTATTCTTAGAGGACACTTGCTCGCAAGTGATCCAGACTATTATGATATTAAAACATTTGTCCTTGATTATGATTCGTTATGGTAGACGACATGATTTTTTACTTATTTGAAATATACAGGTGCTATTGAATCGGTTTTACTGAGTGTACAGGGTTTTGGACCTTTAGAATGCAGAGGCATTGATGGAACCCCTTGGACTCTGGATCGAGTCAGGGAGTGTGCTATTGGGGTTGATTGTTTACTGTGATTTTAGCACATTTGATTTGATGATATGATGTGGACATGTTCTGACATGATTGTTGATGATGCAGGTTGATGATATCTTGCCGACTAGACTCACATATGGAGTAAAGGGGCCACACACGATTACCAGAGAGGTTGAGGGAGAGGTGTGGACAATAGCCCTGCCACAGCCTACTAGCACTCCCACCGTGGCTTGAACTATAGGTTAACGATTACCTAGTTCGAGAGGATCCATGATGCCGTGAGGGTAGACTGTCACAGTCGCTCACGCTGACTCTAAGGGGTGGACAATAATGTGGGGGCCTTATTCCTTAGAAGCCCTTAGTCTCCCACAAGTTCACCTGGCGGAGTCTTGACTCCAGGGGTTATTGATGTCTACCAATCAGTCAAGAAGCGAGTGGCACCCTTGGAGAACGTGGTTCATCCTGAAGGGAACGTCTTTCAAAAGAAACTAAAGAGGCGAGTGGCACCCTTGGAGCACGTGGTGCATCCTGAAGGGCACGTCGCGCAAAATAAACAAATGATGCGAGTGGCACCCTTGGAGCACATGGTGCGTCCTGAAGGGCAGGTCATGTTGATGATGATGAAGAAACAAACCTAGATGGCCCTAAGTCATTTAAAACCTTAAGAAATTCTTAAACAACTTCCCTAATTAAATGTCGCCCAGTTTAGAATCTAAGTCCTAAGTCTAAAACTTCTCTAGCGGTAAAATTTTGTCTAACCTTAAGAAAAATACCCTAAAAAATAAATAAATTTAAAAATAGAAATTAAACTAAAAACCACTTAAGCAATAGTTTTAGTCTTCATAAAATTTTTGGGGTAAAATGAAGAGAGTAAGAATTTAATTCAAATTAGTGGATTTATAATTGTAAATAAAAATTAAATTGTTTAACTTGTGAAAGTGTAAAAGATATTAAATTCTTAACAAAAAGGAAAAAAGGTTAAATTGCGCAACTGCCATTTTTGGCTCTAATAAAAAGGGGAAAGAAGGGAATAATAAAATTAGGAAACTAAGGAATGGAGGAAACATAATAAGAGAAAGAATGGAACTTATGGTAAAAAGCGAGGTCAACTTAGTAAAGAATCGACATTAAAGAACCTTCTAATTTGAACTAAATTAGCAACATCATTTTTAGGGAAAGTATTTAAAAACTGTAAGGGAATCTAGGGACACCTAGGAATAAAAATAGGAGTAACTCTATGTGGGTGAGGGAAATAAGACAATTTAATAAATTAAAGAAAATAGTTAATAGAGAAACATGGGGGATGAATGACACTTGTACGAAAGATAATTTTCACAAGATTTTATTAAAACTTAAAGTAAATGAAATTTGGAGAAAGTGGGAAGTTCTAAAACTCTATAAAAGAGAGGAAGGAGGAGGAAGAAGGGGATCGATAGTTAGAATAACGTCACACTGCCGTATTTGTGACTTGACTAATTACTTGTGGAGAGTTGGGATTTTCCAGCTCAGATAGGAGTGGTAGCTCGGCCTTGCGAGGCAAGCTGGGAGATAGACGTACCATTTGGGTAGTGTGTGGCCCCTTTGCATCTCGGGGGGCTAAGGGGGAAGTAGAGTACCCCTAGCATTGTCTAGGAGGTACCGGTGAGGTCTTGACGGTCGGCGAGCGGGAGCGGGACGGAGCGCGCAGACGGCACTCAGAGCAGGCAAAAAGGTAACGGTACGCTCTTGATTTATAGAGTAGAATGCATTAGGGCGTATGATTAGATCTGTATGCTGATTTTTAATTGGATGAATTCTTTCTTGAGATTGATGTCTTTCAATTTTATCTCATTACTCTTGTGATGGATTGACAGTTTAATTTTACTATAGCAATGGACGTGGTGACTACAGTAATTAAAATTGAAAATTTTACCATGCAAATAGGGAGAATAAAACCAAAAGCTTTAGCACTAGCCTTGGAACGGTGTTTATTTGATACCACTATGGTTTTACCAAATATCCATATTTAATGCTTCCACTATGATCCTTATGCTCCTTCTTTACTATTCACGGTTGTATATTCCCTAAAAATGTACATTCGCATTTAAAATTTTTGAGGTGTAATGTTACAGTCCGTAGCACTCACTGTTATGGTCATAATGTAATGTTGTACACACAGGGCTCCATTATCCAGGCGATTTCATTCTGCATTGGATACTTATGTTACCTCTGTTTCCCCCCCCCCCCAAAAAAAAAAAGAAACTTTTCCTTGCACCTTTGCATCCCTAATCTTTCTGACTCATCCCAGCATTTCCCTTTTTTTTGGAAGCATCAGCCTAGGAGGCACACATCCCTTTGGACTTGAAGCTTTGGCACGGGGATTACCTTGTAACTCAAATTATAGATTGAATCGAACCCTGAAGAACTCTTCTCCTTACGCCCAACTACTGTAACTATTTCATATCCTCATGCCCAACTATTGTAACAATTTCATATCTTTGTGCCTCACAGGGATTCGAATGCACAGGGATGATGTAATGGCAATCAACAGTAAACCAGGGTTTCTGTATTTTCATTTTGGCATTTCCATCGAGCGATTTACCCTTTCTCTTGTCCTTTCATTAAATGATACATAGGCACAGTTATGATCACGGGGCTCTCCTCACTACCCCTTCGTGGTGGTTCGTTGGGACTGGTGTGTCGATGTTGACTGTGTATCCTTGGGCCGTATGGACCACCGATATGGGGGCAAAGGGTTGATATCCATGACTATTCATTTTCCTTTCTTACAATCACGATTTTCTGGATTAAACCCAGAACCCTGTTTCTTATTTAAATTCACCAATTTTTTGTTGAACCCACAGCGAACCGGATGTTTAGCTCTGGTAACTCAAATTTCATTTTTACGGCGTGAATTAAATCAGATAACTCTTACTGTCTTAATGAATTTCTAGTGGGAACAATGCTCGTAACACCTTACTATATACGCGTGGCTCCCGATTTGAGGGTGTAACGTCTGGTAGTTGTTGTTTAAACTGTTCCTTAATGGCTGGAGCGTAGATTCACTTCCTAGTGTTTCAAAGGTTAATTTACCACACAAAATTATCGACTGGGGATGTAGTTACAACCCTTCCCCAAAATCTTACCTCTGTCTTTTACATTAATTTCTGGTTTCTTTTTCTTCATGATAATGCGAGGTTATAGACATTAAAATCCACAGTATTTTCTCTACCTTAAAGGTCTTATTATTTCTTTATTGGCTTCCTGCTTGAGATTTTTACTTATTTACTAGTGAGTTTAAATTTATGATTTATCCATTGAATAAAAGAGAACTAGTCAAATAGCGTAGATCAGTCAACACATTTCGGGTTCCAGAACTCACCCTATAGATTCTCTGCATTTCGTTGATTAATTAAAATATATATATGGTTATTATTTTTAATGAATGTCGTATTATGTTCTTAATTAAATCTTATTCTTAAGTGTTTTAGTTACTACCGTATCAATTCATTATTGTTGTAGTTTAAGTGTAACTCATTCCATTACTATTAGTTGAGTTCCTTTTATTCATTGTGGACATAATTAATTATTATAAATGTAACAAGAATAAATATAACACTTGGTCATGATGATTATTGTTGAAGTAATGCTCTGTTGATAATGGTATAGTGTTTTTATTGATAATTTGTTAAAAATGATCGGTTATATAGAGCTGTCTCATTTTCTATGGTTATAATGGAGTAGTTCTATTTTTCTTCCATAGAGTATTGATATTTTATATATTCTGTTGAATGTTAATGTTATTGTAACAATTGTTATTTGGAGATAAAAGTACTTTTGAAGATCTTCTTTGTTATTGCCATTGTTGTAAGTGAATGTTAACATAAATTTTATAATAATTGCGTTAATTGATTCTAGAATATTGCACCAACTATGGATTTGTAATCGTTGGGATGTTGCGTTAATTATGGATTTATGATTAGGGCGTTGTCTAGACAATTAATGGTTCATAATCATTGTCAATCGAATTACAAGTTTAGATCATCGAATGAATGTTAATGTAAATTTTACAATGATTGCGTCAATGATTTTAGGATATTTCGTTGATTATAGTTTAATGTTAATTATTGCGTTAAATGATCATTATAACTATTCATTATTTTATAATTATAATTAATGACTAATTATCTTGTTAACTGTTAAACCAGTCAAAGTTCAGACTTGGAAAATAAGGTCCCTTGAATGATGTTTAGAGGGTACCTTGATGACGAATTATGATCTAAAATTTGTGCATTGGAATGGCCTTAATACTCTTATAGATTGTAGTCCATTGTTTAATTAATGTTGTACTTGGTTGTAACCATTATTTGCTTGGTCTACTTGTGTCGGGTGGGATGTAGACACCTCCATGTTCCTCAGAACAGTCGCCAGCCCTGAGACATCAAATGGTTAAAATCGATGGGAACCTAGGCTTGAGCGTTGCTTATGTGTCTTGGAGGTCCTAACCATTGTAGGGTAAGACGGGCGAGTAGTCAGTCTTACTTATTGTCGATTGATCATCATTAAATGCATGGAGTTACTTGATGTGCGTCTTATGTCATCTTGTTGTGTTCTTCGTGGTTGCGTCTTGTTAGTCGACGGGTGGAAACATAGAGTCGAATGTGTTTGTTTCCCTTGTACACGCGCGCACACACTTTTAAAAAAAAAAAAAAAATTGCACTTGTTATAAGAGGTTTGTCGTCATAACAAGCAGGGCATTACAGTTATGTTCTCTGAATGGTTGAGCATGAATCATGGAAGTCTATGTAAGGTTATTCAATAGTCATCAAGGAGTTCGTAGAGAAGTTTCCAAAGGAGGTGGAGGAATCGGTAAGGAAGTTCTCGAAGGTAATAGGAGTTGCATCCTTTTCACGCTATGTATTAGTGCAAGGTGCCTAGGGTCGGCGTTATTTATCTGGGAAACTTAATATTAAACATCTATTATAGTTCCAATCATGTTCTCATTTTGTAACAAGGTATCGGTATCAAGTAGGTTTGTTGGATGCACAGTTCTTGTGAGCATCACTGGCAGGTTCAAGATTGAGATGGGGCACAAGTATAAGGTTTTGCCAAACAATATTTACATTAGTTTGATGGTTTATTGGAGAGATATCAAAGGATTATAGCAAGGGGGAGGGGTGAGTGGTTTCTACCATGAATGTTTTGAGAGGACTCAGATTTATAGGGCACAAAAATAAACAAAGAGAATAAAAACCTAACCCTAGATATATAGGGAAAGAGCATGGCAGTAGTAGGGTTTACCTGTCAAATTGGTGGCACGTAGAAGCATGTATCTGGTGTAGGTTGAGTAATCTTTAGGTTAAGCCTTCTTCCACTTGACACTTCTTCCCTTTCCATAGAAACCAATGAAACAATGAGGGCCAAGAGCAATAATTTATTTATAATTTTTTTGGCAATTTGCACAATAAATGTGCATTGGTGGACTTTAAATAGACATAGTTAGAGGCAAGTCAACAAATGTACATTAGAGGACTTCTTGGGAATTCCTTTGATGTGTATCAGAATACTTTCCACTAATTATTTCATGGTTCATTGGAAGGGTTGATAACAACTCTCCTGATGTATCCGAGAAGTTGATACGAACTCCTCTGATACATCAGAGGAGTTGGCAACAACTTTTGTGATAAATACTAGTCGAAGGGTGGGGTTTTGAGGTTTCTCCTTTGTTTTCGGGGAATTTATACATACCTCCTCTGATGTTCAATGGAATATATTTTGGTAACTACATCGAAGGAGTTAGAAACAACTTTTGCGATAAAGACTAGTCAGAGGGTTGGGTTGTGAGTTTTCTCCTTTGTTTTTGGTGAAATTAGACTTTGATTTTGAACAAAGGATTTTGTGGTAACTCCTCCAATGTACGTTGGAGCAAGTTTCATTAAATTATCTAAAAAAAAAAAAAAAACTTGAATTTTTTACAGGAGTTTGAATTTGAAAGAAAACGACTTAGCTGAAAAAGGATCTTGAAGATCATGTTTTAGAGGAAAGGGAGGATCCAATGTAAATATGGGAGTTGAAGAGTCTTTAGATACAAAGGATTTTGCAAATAGACTATATGAAAATGGACGGTTGTAGTGCCTAACAAAAAAATGATGACACATTGGGTGAAGCCTTGAATCTCTATGAGATAGTATCCAAATAGAAATATCTGAGGAAGGAAACATTATTGTGCATAACTAAGGTGATAAAGAAAAGGTCCCTTATCTCAATTTTTGACAAGACAACATTTGTAAGTTACAAAGAGAAAGTTATGATCAGGTCTTAAGTCAAATTATATTTTACCGCATTCATATTTATCTAAAAATGACTTAGGGGCAGTCGTAAGGAGTATTACAGATGTTATCATATAGGATGTATAGGGGCAAATCATGTGTCAAGTCGACCTACTACAAACTCACCTGAAAGTTCGTAGTGAATCAAGAAAGTACCTTGTGCACTAATCACATATCATTAAGCTTTGGAAACATGGCAAGGGGTATATTATTGTTTTTAGTGCCACTCATTCATCATTTTATTCAGGTCATTTTCAAGAGGTAGGTTTGTCAATTTGAATATAGTGTGCTTCAAACTTGACTTTGTGCTGCAAACTTGACTGTGTGATGCAAATTCACTGTGCTACAAACCCCCTATTTTCCTTGCATGCAAAAACCTGGTTAATTTCACCTATGTTAGGTCCTAAGAAGCCTCTTCTCATTGTAATATTAATCCTCTCCATCCCTCTGCAAATTGAAATCTCGATGATCTAAAACCTAGCCTAAAGGCTTGCTACTGTAAATTTTAAGCTCTACTATGACTCACTGCACCACAAACAATTATGGGCTACTGTGAAAAGAGGCAAAGAGGACACCCTGAGGTTGTAGAATAAATTAACAAAGTTTTTTAAGGTTTATAGAAAATTTTTGGTTGCAACTAATATGTTTTGAAGATAAAATGACACCTACAGGAAAGTTCGCAGCGCATCCTGCTGAGGCGGTGCGAACTGCTAAAATTAAAATAATGTGCAACAAATTAGTACACAACAGAGTCGTATTTTTATCATAACTCTTAAATTTTGATCTGTGTTTTTCTCAAATTTTTTGTGGAGATGAATCATAATATCATTGAATTTTTGACTAAAAATCAGTCCGACCCAGTTCGTTGTTTGGGAGAAAAGTTGAGAACATCACCTACAGTAAAGTTTGTAGTGAATCCTAAAATTGTGATGCAAACTGTAACAGTCTGATAAATCTGAGATGTAGGAGGGATGCCACCTATATGACGGGGTTCAAATGGTTTCCTAGGAGGTATTTGGACATGAGGGACATGTTTTCTATCACCAGATCAAGCAACATGACATATTTCAAAAGGAATTTATCAGAATAGACTAGATCCAAAAAAATAGGATCTAGGTGGATTTTTTGTTTCACCTTGTTGTAATAGATCCTAGAGAAAAGGGAACCCAATGAAAACACTTGTGATTAGACCTATTTAGAGTAGGAAGGAATGATACACTATAGATAGAAGTTGTTTTGTTGATGAAGGGGTTCAATTCATGATCCAAGAGAGGAGAGAGCTTGAGGATCCATTTAGCTACTTATTTGTAATCCCGAGGGCCTATTTGTAATCAAGATTTATGCCATTAAATATTCATGAAGTTGTTTATCAAATGTTGTTTTTATTTTTTTTCATTTTAACATATCTTCTTGCTTAGATAGGTTGCATTCTTTGATTATCATAACTTCCATTGAATGATGGATTCATCAGAACAAAATGATTTTTTGTATCTTGCCTATTAATCATTGTTTATTGTTTAATCACTCTTTAATCAGTTTGCAAAAAGGATCTTTGTATGATGGATGCTCTACATTTTTGTCACATTCTCTATGATTCTACCCATAATTCTATATAACCTTTATCTAGTATACAATTTGATTTCGTTTTATTAGTAAGATGTTATGACTCCATGCCCAATGGAATTCCTTTGAAGACAGCCTATTGCCCTCCCTTTCTTACTCAGTCTTATTGATCCACTCAAGTATAAACTTGTTTTAATAATTTATATTTTGATGGGTACTGGTATTATTCTTAAAGCAGTATAAGAACAATTTGTGGTGCTATCATTTCTAGCGTTGTTGTTGGGGATGAAGATGAATATATTCATTGGGATGTATGACAAATATTACTACCATTTCTTGATGGTGAGAAAGGATTGGTGAAAAAAAAAACTTCAATTTTTCACCATGGTGACTCCACGTATTTGAAGAACTTGCGGGTGATTCAAATCAATTTACAGGACTCCACTAAGGAATGATTTCAAACAGAAAATGGAAGGAAGAGAAAGGAATTCAAGGTATCAAGATATAAGTTTTCTTCAAGAGATCATATTTGTTTTTATCATTTATTTCTTGTCCTTTCCTTCATATATCAGGATAATCGTCCTTTTCTTTGTTTACTCTGATGACCAGAAGCCTACTACTATATATCCCACTTTGAAAGAAGAAGTTATTCATTCTTCTTACATAGTTGATGTTGACCGTAGTCCTTAATCTAAAACATATGAGAGAAATGTTTGTATTCAAATCCTTCCTGAACATGATCATCTTTGTAACCATGTGAATGATACAACTGATTCACCACCTTCTCTTATCATAATACCATCTTCTACAACCATGACTAGAATTTGCAATCAATCCATTGAACCTCGCTTTCAGCCTACTAATGTTCATTCAAGAAAAAGAGAAAATGTTTAAGCCCTTAAAACTTCCATCTACTCTTCATACTTACCCTCCTAAGTTTTTATAATATCGGCCTCTTTTTGTTGGAGAATATCATACTATAGATGAGAAGCATTTGGGATATTTTTAGAATGTCATTGACAATTTGGAAATCATGCATGAGGATGTTGTTATGAGCTTATTTTACAAATATTTGGTTGGAGATGTTTCTTTGTGGTTTAAAAATATAGAGGTTAGTTCCATTGGTTCATGGGATGTGTTATTTGGTGCATTTTCAAGTTAATAGGGAGAGAGAAAATCTCTTGATCAATACTTGGCTGAGTTTTATGATTTGAAAAGAGGGGAGGATGAAGCTCTTGATATTTTGAACAAGAGGTTTTATAGTTTTATTACAACATGCCTTTAGATATCCGACCTCTTGAAACTGTTGGTAGATTGTGTTATGTAACAACTCTTCATCCATATTTGTCTCTTCTTCTCCTAGAAAGGAGGTGTGTCACCTTGCAACAAATGCTCATCGATTCTCAAGAGGTTGAGAATAATCTCAGAGCATGTGCAAAAATTTTCATATCAAGTTAAGGATGAGGAGTGGAATGCAGATAGAAATGACAATGAACATGAACAAGAAGGATTCCATGAGAAATGATGCATGCTTCCCTCCCAATCCTCAAGTCAGAAGTCCACCTACACAGGATCTTTCCTCCTCCACTAGCCCAAAGAGCTCTCAATAATGGCTCTCCTATTTCCCTTTCAGGAAATCTGCACCCACAACAAAACCTCAAGGAATATCCCTTCGCACT
The DNA here is from genome assembly GCA_009831015.1 of Picea engelmannii. Lineage (NCBI taxonomy): Eukaryota > Viridiplantae > Streptophyta > Pinopsida > Pinales > Pinaceae > Picea > Picea engelmannii. Next base: position 1,974,684 of record ML776764.1, on the reverse strand, counting down.
TCAGAAAGATCGGACTTCACGATTCCGCGAATCCTGTGGTCAAGTGCCTTGTCTCTCAATCTCCGAAACCCGAAAACAGTCAACACTGACCTTTTCTCTCTCTATTTCAGATTTCTCCCTATCACGATTTCGGGGGTTGCGATGTCAAGAAACTCGTCCCCTCGACTCCCGAAACCCGTTTTTACGAAACTCCGATGTGATCGCAAGGTTGACCTTTCAACATCCCTTCATTACATCGGGACTTCGGACTTCGCGATTTTGCGAATCCTGATGCAAATATTTCGGGACTTCACCCCACGAAACCCCGAAATGGTCAACGAAATTGACTCCCTTATCGATAGTGCGCCACCTGTCTACACTTCTGATTCCTATGGCCCACATGCTCCTTTTGGCCCTTCGGGACTTCGTACTTCATGATTTCGCGAGTCCTGATGAAAATATTTCGGGACGTCCTCTCACGAAACCCCAAAATAGAAATCCACGGTTAAATCCAAGGGCTCCTGTTGGCTTGAATCTATGGCTCTACCTCTCCTGAGATTGAACCTTTTGAAACTCTCTCCGTAACTCCCCTGCTCCTTTGTGAGATCTGACGGCTCATGGGATTTCATGAATTCTCCACAGAGAATTCCGACCGTCTGTTATTTCTTTCACAAGGACTTTTTCAAATTTTTACCAAGTGGGTTTCCCATAGTACTCAAATGCCTGCGACACAAACTTGCAATTCCTTCTCACTATTCCAATGCACAAGCTTCATGTGCTTCCTTTGATAGATGTGGAGACTCTATCCCTTTTGGGATTTCTCCAACTTTGAGTCTTGCAGAAGACTCCTCCATGCACTCCTTGTGGCAAATTCCTTAATTACACCAAGGAATTGGAATCCGTCGACTATGTGCACTCCCTGCAGCAGCAGTCTCTCAATACTTCATTCAGGTTACAAAACCTGAAACTCTACTCGGCCTGCGTACAACTTGCATGGCTCCTTTGCCTAACTGCACTTCTGAGGGAATGAGAACAAAATCTATCTTATCTGAGCTTTCAGAGACAAACCTATGAACCCTTTGTCAAGGCACTCCTTGCGGACAATTCAACTACACTCCTTGCAGGAATTCTTGCTCAGATAGAGAAACAATTGAAACTCATTTCCCTTACTCTCTCTCTCTCTCTCAGATTTCATACATTCAACAAGAAATCATTCATACATAGCATAAAAGAAATTGCATGATAGAAAGAGTAAATAATTTATGAGCATAACATTCAAAAATGCATACACAAAGAATATTTGAACACCATGAGTCTGAATCAAAGCCTTTTTGTATGAATCCAAAACTTCTGTACATGGAATTCAGCTACACAGCTCTCTGCGCCTTCTCTTCTATGCTCTATGCTCTCAATTGGCATAATCTCATTCTTCCTCTATGTTACAATACACAATGAGGGTGTCTATATGTTGTTTCCCTCTTTCATTCTAAACTATCTAATCTACGCATTAAATTCTATCTACTTGCATTAACTATCATAAATGCCTTCTACCTACTAAGGATAAGAGCAGATCGCTCAAGGTCCGTTTACATTTTACAAATGTGCCTCCACTTGATGACTTCATTAATGTTTCAAGACATTTTCAAAATTTTCACTGGGCGCTTTTCCAACTGTCTTTTGTCTCCATGCTGGCTCGCTTGAGATGCTCCTGCATCATACTCCCTTGCTTGAAAATTTTCATGGGCTCCTGTCCATGAGATTTTGTATGGTTTGTCCATGCCTCTATATCTCTGCTTCATTCTCCCAGTTGGCATCTTCAACTGGATGGCCCTTCCACATGACCAAATATTCAAAGTATTGCTTTCGCCTGGTCTTCTTGCTGACCCTTTTGTCCAGTATGTGCTCCATCTGCGGCTTTTCTGCAACTGGCATTTGTTTTGTCCACTGGACCTCTGGATGTTCATTTCCTATCCTTGATTCCTCATCTTTATATGGGTACAAATATAAGATATTAAATATCAGAGAAATTCCAATCCCATCAGGTAATTCAATCTCGTAAACATTTGCCCCAAATTTCTTTAAGACATTACATGGTCCAATTTTTTTCATTTTCAATTTATTATATGTTCCTCTCATGAACCTTTCCTTTCTCAAATGTGAAAGGATCAAATCACCAACCTCAAATTGAATTTGGCTCCTATGTTTATCTACTATGTGCTTACATTCTTGGTTCGAATGTTGCAATAGCTCCTTCACCTCGCTGTGAAGTTCCTTCATCGCCTCTGCGAAATCTTATGCACTAGCGCTCCTAGTTGTAGTATGTTATGAATCTCTCAGCTCATAAATTCCTCTCGGTTGCATTCCATAGACAATCTGAAATGGACTCTTCCCCATACTTCTGTTAACTGAGTTGTTATAAGAAAATTTCGCCTGTGGTAATATGTTGTCCCACTGGCTATGGTGTTCTGTCACGAAGCTTCTTAGAAAGTCTCCCAGACTTTTGTTCACCACTTCGGTCTGTCCATCTGTCTGAGGATGATAAGCCGAACTAAACAACAAGTTAGTTCAAAGCTTCTTCCATAAGGTCCTCCAAAAGTGTCCTACGAACTTAGTGTCTCGATCTGAAACTATGCTCCTTGGTAAGCCGTGAAGTTGAATGACTTCTTTGAAAAACAGATTCGCAATGTGAGTTGTGTCACTGGTTTTCTGACATGGAATGAAGTGTTCCATCTTGGAAAATCTATCCACCACCACAAAGATTGAGTCGAACCCTCTTTGTGTTCTTGGCAACCCTAATATGAAATCCATGCTGACTGCATCCCACAGCTTCTCAGGTATGGGTAATGGTTGATAAAACTTTGCATTTTGTCTCTTTCCCTTCGAATGATGGCAAATTTGGCATCTATCTACGAATCTCTTGATGTCTTCTTGCATTCCCAGCCAGAAATATGACTCATTCAATTTTGCAAATGTCTTTTTGTGACCAAAGTGCCCAACCAATCCTCCACTGTGTTTCTCCTTCATCAAATTCTCCCTCATGGAGTGTTTTGGAATACAAAGTTGATTACCTTTAAATAGTAATCCTTCCTGGATCATGTACTCTACCCATTAGCTTATGTCTCTAAGAATTGGATTCTCATTTACTTCATACGCCTCTTTAAAATCTGGATCATCCCTGCACATGTCCCTGAGATCATCAAAACCCAATGTTTTGACTTTGAACTCCTGCAATAGCAAACACTTCCTGCTCAAAGCGTCAACAACTTTGTTAGTAGTACTAGAAATATGTTTAATCACGAAAGTGAAATTTTGCATATATTCAACCCATTTTACATGTCCTTGATTCAACTTTTCTTGTTGAGTCACAAATTGCAGTGCATGATTGTCACTGTATAAGACAAACTCCTTGGGAATCAAGTAATGTCTCCATTTCTTCAATGTCTGTATAATAACATAGAACTCCTTATCATAAGTGGAGTATTTCACTTTCGCTTCATTCAGTTTCTCGCTGAAGTATGCTATCGGCCTGTCTTCTTGACTCAAGACTACCCCTATTGCAAACCCACTTGCATCGCATCTCACTTGAAATGTCTTTTGGAAATCCGACAACACCAAAATTGGTTGTTCCGTAATTTTCTTTTTCAACAAATTGAAGTTTTTCTCAGCCTCTTCTGTCCAGTGAAAATATTTATGTCTCTTCTTCACTATATCCATCATTGGTGCACTAATTCCAGTCAAATTTCTGATGAACTTCCAGTAGAAACTAGCCAATCCATGAAAACTTCTCACCTCAAAGATATTCTTTGGTAATGGCCAATTCTTGATTACCTCCACCTTATCTGGATCCATCCTCAATTTATCTATAGAAATAACGAACCCCAAATAAATAATCTCTGTCTTCATAAATGAGGAATTCTTCATGCTTATCAACAGCTTCTCCTGCTGTAACCTTTTCATCATTGTAACCAAATGTTTCATATGTTCAACCTCTGTTCTACTGAAAATCAGTATATCATCAAGATATATGATAACAAATTTTTCGATGAACTCCCTTAGGACTTCGTTCATCAACCTCATGAAAGTACTTGGTGCATTTGTTAAGACAAATGGCATAAGAAGCCATTCATACAACCCTTCATTAGTCTTGAAGGTTGTCTTCCATTCATCACCTTCTCTGATGTGGATTTGATGATAACCGCTTTTCAAATCAATCTTCAAAAAAAAAATTGCTCCACTCAAGAAATCCATCAGATTGTCCATCCTTGGCAATGGAAATATGTACCTAATGGTTATCTTGTTGATCTCCCTTGAGTCAATACACATCCTCTAGCCTTCATCTTTCTTCGGACTGAGTACTATCGGAGCAACACATGGACTCAAGCTTTCCCTGACTAAACCTTTGTCCAACAAATCGTGGACTTGTATTTTGACCTCTTCATTCTCCTGCGGTGTCAATCTATACGCGGCTTTGTTTGGTAAACTAGATCCTGGTATGAGATCGATATGATGACTCAAACTTCCGATTGGTGGCAACGAACGAGGTAGTTCATCCACTACTATATCAGCGAACTCTTCCAGCAGCTCCTGAACCTCTTCTGGTAAATCATCCACTCTTGTGCTGGTCAAAACAATTATAGGCTTCCTAACCACAATGAATTGTGGACCCTCCTTCTTCTTGACCTCTGTAATAAGTTCTTTCCCACTCAGGAGAAGTACAGTGTTACTTACTTCAGGTTTCACCTCCTTATCCTTGATTGAAAGCAACATGTGAGTTCTCCCATTCTTCTCTAGGGTGTATGTGTTCATTCTCCTGTCATGAATCACATTCCTGTCATATTTCCATGGTCTACCCAACAATAGATGACAAACATACATGGGAATAACATCACAAAGTATCTTATCGTTATATCCTCCTATCTTAAATTCAACTAAACATTGTTTAGTGACATTTACCTGATGTCCTTTTTGTAGCCATGAAACTCTGTATGGACTTGGATGATCAATCGTCTCTAGCTCCAGCTTTTCTACCATCTCTATTGAAATGAGGTTATATGTGCTACCACTGTCCACAATGACCTTGCATACCCTGTCGTTGGTTTTGCAAGCAGTCTAGAAAAGTTTGTTTCTTTGGACTGAACTCTCCACCTCCTTCTCTGGTGTCAAAAGAGATTTTTGCATCATTAGTGATCTTCCACCTTCAGCATCGTTTGCCTCAATATCTCGCCTCTACGCTTCGGTGATGTGAGTCTCTCCACCTTATTTCTTTTTATCTGGAAACTCATAAGACTTGTGCCCATTCTTTCCACATGTGAAGCATGTTATTACCCGACCTCTTCCTCTTCCTCTACCTCTGGTACAAGGAAAAATATTATTATCAGCATAATATCCTCTATGTTCGGTATGCTACCCTCTATGTTCAGCGTATTTCCCTTGTTGTGAGCTTCCACCTCTCTCAGTTCAATTCTGATGTTTCTTCAAGTCCTCCTTGGGTTTCTGATTTCTATCTTGGGCAACTAATTTGCCTTTGGGATGACTTCTACCTCGGCTTCTTTGACCCTTCTTTCGGCTCAACTTCTCTTCATCTTTTAGAGCCATCTGATAAGCATCTTCCACCATTCGGATGGTCATCATGCTCATCTCATCCTGAATGTCGTATCTCAGGCCATTCATGTACCTAGCAACTTTTTCATCATCGCTTTCTCGATGAACTGCCCTGATGTTCAGCCTATAGAATTCTTCAGTATATTTTTTCATTGTCGTTAGCTTCTATCTCAAGTTTTGCATTCTTTGAAACAGAGTAATCTAGTAATCCCTGGGAATGAATTTCGCCTTCATCTTTGCGATCATTCTATCCCAACTCTTGATCTTATGGTTGCCTTTATAGCGTCTGTCAGCTTGTAGCTCATCCCACCAAAATGTTGCATGTCCCTTTAATCTTGTGATAGCATGTTTGACCTTCTTTTCCTCTTCGACATCTTCATCATCAAAATATGTGTCCAGAGATCTAATCCAGTCTAGAATCTCCTCTACATCCAGATTTCCCTCATAAACTGGAATGTCCATTTTCACTCTTGCACCCATTCTTGCAATAGCTCTAATCAAGCGTTTGCTTGCTGCATATTTGGCTGCAACTTCTTCCTCTTCATGTTCAGCCTCAATTTCACTTTCGAAATCACTAAGATCCCCAACATCGACCGTATGCCTCTGTGATGTCTCCATGTCTTCAAGTCTGGCGTGTAAATCATGCATCTCTCTCTCCATGGCTGGATCAGGCATCTTCCTACCCATTCTTATTGGTATTTCCCTCTCCTCTGGTGGATCGGGTGTTTTCTTGTCCCTTCTTCTCGACGGCATGGTGAATTCTCCTTTTCCTTGCTACAGAAAGCAAAGAAACCTTTCTATGCTCTAATACCAAATGATGCATGTTTCCCTCCCAACCCTTAGGTCAGAAGTCCACGTACACAGGATCTTTCCTCCTCCACTGGCCTAAATAGCTCTCAACAATGGCTCTCCTATTTCCCTTTCAGGAAATCTGCACCCACAACAAATCCTCGAGGACTCTCCCTTTGTGCTTTGGGAAGATTGGACTTCGCGATTCCGCGATTCCTGTGGTCAAGCACCTTGTCTCTCAATCTCTGAAACCCGAAAATAGTCAACACTTGACCTTTTCTCTCTCTATTTTGGATTTCTCCTTATCACAATTTCGGGGGTTGCGATGTCAAGAAACTCGTCCCCTCGACTCCCGAAACCCAATTTTCCAAAACTCTGATGTGCTCGCAAGGTTGACCTTTCAACAACCCTTCATTCCATCGGGACTTCGGACTTCGCGATTTTGTGAATCCTGATGCAAAGATTTCAGGACTTCACCCCACAAAACCCCGAAATGGTCAACGGAATTGACTCCCTTGTCGATAGTGCACCACCTGTCTACCCTACCAATTCCTGTGGCCCACATGCTCCTTTCAAACCTTCGGGACTTCACACTTCATGATTTTGTGAGTCCTGATGCAAAGATTTTGAGACTTCCACTCACAAAACCCCGAAATAGAAATCCACAGTTAAATCCAATGACTCTTATTGGCTTGAATCTATAGCTCTACTTCTCATGAGCTTGAACCTTTTGAAACTCTCTCTGTAACTCCCCTACTCCTTTGTGAGATCTGACGGATCGCGAGATTTCACGAATTCTCCACAGAGTATTCTGACCATCCATTTTTTCTTTCACAAGGACTTCTGCAACTTTTTACCAAGTGGTTTTCTCACAGTACTCAACTGCCTCCGACACAAACTTGCAATGCCTTCTCGCTATTCCAATGCACAAGCTTCCTATGCTTCCTTCAATGGTTGTGGAGACTCTATCCCTTTTGGGCTTTCTCCAACTCTGAGTCTTGAAGAAGACTACTGCACGCACTCCTTGTGGCAAATTCCTTAATTACTCCAAGGAATTGGAATCCGTTGACTCTGCGCACTCCCTACAGTAGCAGTCTCTCAATACTTCAATCATGTTACAAAACCTAAAACTCTACTCGGCCTACGTACACCTTGCACAACTCATGTGCCTAACTGCACTTATGAGGGAATGAGAACAAAATCTATCTTATCTGAGCTTTTAGAGACAAACCTCTGAACCCTTTGTCAACACACTCCTTGCGGACAATTCAACTGCACTCCTTGCAGGAACTCTTGCTCAGATAGAGAAACAATTGAAACTCATTTCCTTTACTCTCTCTCTCTCTCTCAGATTTCAGACATTAAAAAATAAATCATTCATACATAGCATAAAAGAAATTGCATGACAAAAAGAGTAAAGCATTTATGAGCATAACATTTTAAAATGCATACACAGATAATATTTGAACACCATGAGTATGAATCAAAGCCTTTTTGTATTAATCCATAACTTTTGTACATGGAATTCATCTACACAGCTCTCTGCTCCTTCTCTTCTATGCTCTATGCTCTCAATTGGCATAATCTCATTCTTCCTCTATGTTACAATACATAATGAGGGTGTCTATATCATGTTTCGCTCTTTCATTCTAAACTATCTAATCTATGCATTAAATTCTATCTACTTTCTTTAACGATCATAAATGCCTTCTACCTACTAAGGACTACAACGGATCGCTCAAGGTCCATTTACATTTTACAAGTGTGCCTCGACTTGATGACTTGATTAATATTTCAAGACATTTTCAAAATTTGCGCTAGGCACTTTTCCACCTGTCTTTTGTCTCTGCGCTGGCTCGCTTGAGATGCTCCTGCATCAAGGAGTTGGTAGAGCATCCTGTTAAGGAGAAAGTTGTTGTCTCTAATTTTATTATGTATGATATTCAAACAACCTTTGGTTTACCTATATATTATGAGTACAATGACTATGATGAGGTTGGTTTCCAAAAAACATCATCTATAAAAGGATTCTTTTCAGGAGTCTTATGAAAGAATTCAACCCATTTATGACAGTTATGATCTCTATCATAAGAACCGTTGTGACTTAGTTGGAGGTAAGTCATTACCCTTATGATTTTCTTCATTTAAGCTTTTGAAATAAAATTTTCAAGTTTCTTATAGAGAAGAGAGAGTTGAGTAGCAAAATCACACAAGTTTTTTGGAACATAATCATAAGATTATAAGTCAACAACAACCTTTCCATGTTCTTAGTGATCCTATGGTTCTCTATATGGATAATTTTATTGAGGTTGAAATGCATGATAAGGAAAATAACCATATTGTTGTAATTTTTTTATGAGAATGATATTGCATTTAAAAAATTAGAACACAAAGAATCAACATTTGAATAAAAGGATACAGTAAGGAAAAAATATTGTATGTTACTCTATACTTGTGAATGGGAAGGAACTAAAGACACAGGTTGTCCTTTCATTTTTATAGATCAACAAGTGGTATTCACACATATTATTCAAGATCCTTTTTCATTTCTATTGGAAACATGAGAGAACGAGACCTTTATGAGTTACCTAGCATCAGTCAGTGGAATTGATTCTTCAAAGTGGATGAGTTTTCAGATTGGATTTAATTTTAAATTTGAATTACCATTAAGAAGGGTTATGGAAGGAATTTGATCAGTAGAAAATGTCCTTTCATGGATGCACTAGATTTTTTTATTTTACTTATACAAGCATCTCAGAGATCAAGTTAGAAGTAGGAGAATAAGATCATCATACGTGCATTTTTGTTTCTTTTAGTTTCTTGGTTTGCAGTAGATCAACAATGCGAATACATAGCCCAATGGATAAGGCATTGGAATTACAATATCCTTGGAGCCTCACAGTGAGGTCTCCATCCTCTACAGAGCTAGATGTTAGCACATAGGATGTATAGGGGTCAAATCATGTGTGAATTCGAGCTACTGCAAACTCACCTGAAAATTCACACAGAATCAAGAAAGTACCTCATGCACTAATCACATATCATTATTCTTTGGAAATGTGGAAACGCGTATCTTATTTTTTTCAGTGCCACTTATTCATCATGTTCTTCAATTCAATTTCAAGAGACAATTTTGTCAATTTGAATATAGTGCATTGTAAACTTGACTTGCACTACAAAATTGGTTTTACGTTGCGAATTCATTGTGTTGCAAACCCCTTGTTTCCCTTGAATGCAAAACCATGGTTCATTTCACCTTTGTTTGATCATGATAAGACTATTATTGTTTTAATAATAACCCTGTCCATCCCTCTACAAATTGAAATCCCAATGATCTATAGAAGGGTTGTTATCTGTTCGGGGGGGATTGAATGGTTTCCTATGAGGTAGTTGGACATGAGGTACATGCTTTATATCACCATATCAAGCATCATGACTTGTGTCAAAATGAATTTATCACAATAGACAAGATCCAAACCAATAGGAGCTAGCTGGATTTTTTGTTTAACCTTCGTGTAACAACTCCTAGAGAAAAGGGAATCCAATGCAACCACTTGGGATTTGAACTCTTTAGAGTCGGAAAGAATGATAAACTATATATAGAAGTTGTTTTGTTAATGAAGGGGTTCAGTTTATTATCCAAGACAGGAGAGATCTTGAGGAGAAGTTTAGCTTCTTATCTGTAAGTCTGAGGGTATGTTTGTAATCAACATTCCTTCCATTAAAGATTCATGAAGTTGTTTATCAAATATTGTTTTTCTTTGTTTTCATTTTACCTTATCTTATTGCATAAATAGATTTCAGTCTTTGAGGATCATAACTTCCATTGATTGATGGATTCATGAGAAGAAGAGGATATGTTTTGTCTTTCCTATAATTCATTGTTTATTGTTTAAGCACTCTTTAATTTGGTTGCATAAAGGATATCTATATGATGGATTTTCGACCTTTTTGTCACATTATCTATGCTTCTACCCATAATTATATATATAACCTTTATCTGGTATACAGTTTGACTTTTTTTTATCTATAGGATGTTATGACTCCATGCCCAATGGAATTCCTCTGCAGAAAGTCTTCTACCTTCTCCCTTTATTATTGAGTCTTGTTGATCCATTCAATTATAAACTTGTTTTAATCATTCATATTTTGATGGGTACTAGTATTTTTCTTAAAGAATTCTAAGAAGAACTCCTGGTGCTAACATTGTTGGCGCCATTTGTGGGGACGAAGTTGAAGATATTCCCTCGGATGTACGACAAAGATTACTACCATATATTAATGGTGAGCAAGGATTGGTGATAGAACATACTACAATTTTTCACCATAGCAACCCCATGCATTTGAAGAATGTGTTGGTTATTCAAATTGAGTTACAGGACTCCACTAAGGAACGAGATCAAATAGAAAATGGAAGGAAGAAACACGAAGTCAAGGTATAAAGATATAATTTTTCTTCAAGAGATCATATTTTTTTTATCATTTCTTTCATGTCCTTTCCTTCATATATGAAGAGAATCATCCTTGGTTTTGTTTACTCTAATGACCATAAGCCTACTAATGTATATCCCTCTTTGAAAKATGAAGGTATGCATTCTTCTTACATAGTTGATGTTGACCCTAGTCCTTCATCTAAAACATATGAGTACAATACTTGTATTAAAATACTTCCTGAACATGATCATCCCTATAACCATGTGAATGATACAACTGWTTCACCACCTTCTCCTAACATAGTACCATATTCTACCACAACTGCTAGAATTTTCAATCAATCCATTGAACCTCACTTTCATCATACTGATATTCAATCTAGAAAAAAGAGAAAAAAAAAAATTAAACCCTTAAAAATTWGATCTACTCGTCATCCTTACCCTCCCAAGTTTTTATAATATCTGCCTCTTTTTGTTGGAGAAGATCATATTATAGCTGAGAAACATTTGGGATTTTTTGAGAATGTCATTGACAATTTTGAAATCATGCATGAGGATGTTGTTATGAGGTTATTTTCCAAATCTTTGGTTGGAGATGTTTCTTTGTGGTTTAAAAATATAGAGTTTGGGTCCATTGGTTTGTGGGCTAAGTTGTTTGCTGCATTTTCAAGGTAATGGAGAGAGAACAAATCTCTTGACCAATACTTAGCTGATTTTTATTATTTGAAAGGAGGGGAGGATGAAGTTCTTGTTTTTTCCAACAAGAGGTTTTATAGTTTTTATTACAACATGCCTTTAGATATCCAACCTCCTAAAGTTGTTTCTAGACTGTGTTATGTAACAACTCTTCTTCCCAATTTGTCTCTTCTCCTAGAGAGGAGGTCTGTCACCTTGCAACAAATTTTCATCAATGCTCAAGAGGCATAGAATAATCTCAAAGCCTGTGGAAAAGTTTTAGATTAAGTGAAGGACGATGAGTGGAATCCAGATATAGCTGACAGTGAACAAGAAGAAGAAGGATTCCATGAGAAGGATTTGGCAGAGCATCTTGTTGAGGAGCAAGGTGTTGTCTCTAATTTTTTTATTTACGATCTTCAAGAAGCCTTAGGTTTACCTGTATATGATGAGTACAATAACTATGATGAGGATGAATTCCAAAAAACATCAGCAATATTCTTTCATCCAAAAAAAGGATTCTTTTGAGCGGTCTTATGAAAGAATTCAACCCATTTATGAAATTTATGACCTCTATCATAGAGAAAATTGTGACTTAGTTCGAGGTAATTCATTACACTTATGATTTTATTCATTTAATCTTTTGAAAGAAAATTTTTAATTTGTTTATAGAGTAGAGAGAGTTGAGATGCAAAATCACAAAAAAAAATTGGAACATAATGATAACATTATAAGTCAACATCAACCTTTCCATGTTCTTAGTGATCCTATGGTTCTCTATATGGATAATTTTATTGAGTTTGAAATGTATGACAAGGAAAATAATTAGACTATTGCAATTTGTTCTGAGAATGATATTGCATTTGAAAACTTAGAACAAGAACCATCAACATTTGAAGAAAAGGATACAGTAAAGAAAGAAGTTTGTATGTTACTCTATACTTGTGAACATGAAGAAACTATAGACATAGGTTGTCCTTTCCTTTTTATTGATAAAAAAGTGTTATTCACACATATTCTTCAATATCCTTTTGCATTTCTATTGGAAACATCAGAGAAAGAGACCTTTATGAGTTACTTAGAATCAATTAATGGAATTGGTTCTTCAAAGTGGATGAGTTTTTAGATTGGATTTAATTTTCAATTTGAATTTCCATTAAGCAGGGTCATGCAAGGAATTTGATCAATAGATAAGGTACTTGCATGGTTGCACTGTATTTTTTATTTCACCTGATCAAGCATCTCAGATATCAAGTTAGAAGTATGGGAATAAGCTCATCATATGAGAATTTTTGTTTCTTTTAGTTTCTTGGTTTGCAGTAGATCAACAATAAGACTCCATAGCCTAATGGATAAGGAACTTGAACTGCGATATCCTTGGATCCTCACAGGGAGGTATCCATCCCCTGTGGAGCCAAATGTTAACATATAGGATGTATAGGGGTCAAATAATGTGTGAAGTCGACCTTCTACAACCTTACTTGAAAGTTCGCAACAAATCAAGAAAGTACCTCATTCACAAATCATCATGCTTTGGAAATGTGGCAAGGGGTATATTATTGTTTTCAGTGCCACTTATTCATCATGTTCTATAATTCGTTTTCAAGAGGTAGATTTTTCAATTTGAATATAGTGCGCCGCAAACTTGATTGTGCGCTTCCAATTCATTGTCCTGCAAACCCCCTTGTTTTCATTGCATGCAAAACCCTAGTTAATTTCACCTATGTTTGGTATTAAGAAGCCTCTTCTCATTGTAATATTAACCATATCCATCCCTCTACAAATTGAAATCATGATGATTTAAAACATATATTAAAGTCTTGATGCTGCAAATATTAAACACTGCTACAAATTCACTGCGCTACAAACCATTTTGTGTTGTTGTGAAAATAAGAAGACAGGACACCCTAATGTTGTAGCAGACACTAACAAAGGTTTTTAATGTTTCTTGCATAGTTTTTTCCACACCTGTTATCTTTTGAAGACAAAGTGAAACCTATAGGAAAGTTCATAGTGCAGCCTGTAGAGGCATTATGAACTACTAAAATTAAAACAATCTGCAGCAAATTAGTACCCAACAGAGTTGTATTTTTATAATAACTCTTAAATTACGATCTGGGTTCTTCCAAAATTGTTTTTGGAGATGAATCATAATATCATTGAATTTCTGACCAAAAATCATCCCAACCAAGTTCGTTGTTTTGGAGAAACGTTTAGAACGTAACTTACAAGAAAGTTTGCAACGAATCCTGAAATTGCATTGTAAACTCTAACAGTCTTATAAATCTGAGTTGCAGGAGGGATAACACCTATACGAGGGGGTTTGAATGGTTTCCTAGGAGGTATTTAGACACGAGGGAAATTCTATCTATCACCAGATCAAGTTGCATGACCTATTTCAAAAGGAATTTATCACAATAGACAAGATCCAAAACAATATGAGATAGGTGGATTTTATGTTTCACCTTGTTGTAACAACTCCTAGAGAAAAGGGAATCCAATGAAACCAGTTCGGATTCGACCTCTTTGGATGAGGAAAGAATGATACACTCTAGATAGAAGTCATTTTTTTGATGAAGGGGTTCAGTTTGTGATCCAATAGAGGAGAGAGACTGAGGAGCAGTTTAGCTGCTTATTTGTAAGTCTGAGGGCCTGTTTCTAATCAACATTTCTTCCATTAAAGATTCATGAAGTTGTTTATTAGATGTTGATTTATTTTTTTGTTATTTTACCTTTTTTTTTTTCTTAAATAGAGTGTAGTCTTTGAGGATAATAACTACCATTTATTGATGGATTCATGATTAGTAGAGGATTTGTTTTACCTTTCCTACTAATCATTGTTTATTTTTTAAGAACTCTTTAATATGTTTGCTGAAAGGATCTTTGTATGATGAATTTTCTACCTTTTTGTCACATTCTCTATGATTCTAACCATAATTGTATATAGCCTTTATCTTGTATACAGTTTGATTTCCTTCTATCTATAGGATGTTATGACTCCATGCCCAATGGAATTCCTCTGTAAATAGTTTGTTTCCCTCTCCCTTTCTTACCAAGTCTTGCTGATCCACTCAAATATAATCCTATTGAATCATTTATATTATGATGGGTACTAGGATTGTTCTTAAATCAGTCTAAGAAGAACTCATGGTGCTAACAACTAGAAAGAAAAACATCAGGAATGTTAAGAACACAAGGTATGATGTAGTTCTCTCTCATTTCTCTGCTTCTAGTGAGCATCCATGGTCCTGGCATAGTCAACTCGGTGTCACAAGCCTTGATTTGATACCAACAAGAATCTGTATCCATAATAGAGATACATGCATGTCTCATGTGATCTGGAATAGCTTTCCCCAAGCCCTTACCTTTTAAATTTAATTCTCTTATGGTTAGAGAGAGGTGGATGGGGGGATTCCTGTTCTCATTTAAAGGAACTAGGGATGACATATGTGATAGTGATATTTTTTGACTTGATTATAGATTATCGAACACCTTAAGTAATTTTCTCTGGAATACTACAAATATCTCTTCCCTAACCATTTTCTTTCGCCCAAACAATATAAAAATTTGATCTTAGGTTGACCCTTTAGCTCCTTACTTGTCGGTTTTGAATTGCAGGGTGTCTACATACTAATGAGATATGTTCCACTGTTAGATATGAATTAAAGTGATGCATAACATAGCTATAAAAATAGGGATGGATTGTGTCTACAACACAGGGGCTTCACCTTGTTCACCAATATATTATCACGTTCATTCATATTGGGGGTCTTTTAATTGTGAAAAATGAATTCAATATATTGTAGGTATTGGTGGGGGATGTGAGGTCCCAAGGCATTTATAGGTATTAGGGGGTATATAAATGTGCATCTAGTGAAAATAGGGGTTTCTTTTATTGGAAGGATGTATTGGGAGGGGGATTCAACAAAATGATTTTGGGAGATATTTACCAATATCTAGTGAAATTAGGGGTATTTTTTAATATCCCATGAACGAAGGTGTTATGCCACAGGTCCATTGAGTCAATACCCCGTGATCTATAAGCTAGGTTACAGAGTTTTTACGATATCGACAACAAATGTGATACAATTTATAAGCATCTCTAGGACTAATTTATCAAAAAATTGCGAAATACAAGATGAGATTTTTCAAGAGGAAACAATAAATCCTAAAAAATAGACAAACTAGAAAAACTGAGTTGAAGAAGAAAAACAAAAATCAAAGTTAAAAAACTATGCTGGAAATAAGAGAGAAAATATTTTTTATTTATTTATGTGCAATAAGGGGGCATTCATGTCCTCTAGTCGATGTAATGTTTCAAAAAATTTCCATTTAAGGGTAGGAGATCATCTTCCATTGAAGGATTTGAAACTGATAAGTTGCTTGGCCAATTTTCTCTTTTATCATGTAGGTTCCAAGCCACAGTTCATGGAATTTTGAATGTTACCCTTTATCCTCATGTGGCTTGTCCCATTTCAGGACTAAACCCTCAACTTGTGTTACAAGGGAAAAACTCTTTATGGCCAAGGGTAAACCACAACAGACAGGTATCACTACAGAAATCAACTCAATTCCAACATGTGTTATATAAACTAATGTGAAATACGAGGAACAAGACTATCTCGATCCAATCGTTTGATGTCGTTCGACCATTGAGCACTTTGACCCAAAGCTTTACACTTGTAAGAAGTTCTCAACAAACAAGTGATGCAAGTATATAGTGACGGTATATAAAATGAGTTAGCACATCAGATAGCACAATCCATTAATAAACATTACCAATAGGATGGGAAAGGAGTATTTCTATTAATAATCCATCAACAGAAGTATCAACATTATAGACTTCCATGTCAACACGGTTCGAAACCAAGAAACCAAGTTCCTTCCAACTGCGTCTCCACCACTTCAATCCTCCACCAAAGGGAAGCTCATACCAAAGAGATAATGATATCCTCTTGATAATGATAATCTCATAGGGAATATCTTGGGGGCTGAACACTGTGTTTAGACTTGAGGGACAAAGGGATGCAGACTCAATATGAAGTAATTTCTCCAGAGTAACTTTTCTCTCAAAGTTGAATGTTTTCTCTCTCTTTTTCCATAGCTTGAAATTGTGCTCTTATAGCCTCCAGAATGCAACTGAAGGGTCAAGTCAGAACGTTTCCATTATATGGAAGGCCAAAGATCAGATAGCATTTGTCGTGACATGGAAACCCAACCTCATTTTGTATTTTCTAGGAAAAATCTTGATATACACGAGTTGTAGTGGAGCAGCAAGCATATACGCATCTTGAAAAGTAGTTAGGTAGCGTATATGTGGAAAAATATATAATTTTGGCTCTGGATTTATCAAAAAGGGGGTTGATAAGTCTAAATAGGGAAATGGAAAAAGGGCTTCTATGCAATATAGAAATGGTGAGGCAAATCTTGCTATAACAGATGCCCCCTAATCTGTGAGATTAGAGGAGTATTTGCGATGGCCAAAATACATTATAAATAACCTAGAAGTGGAGTGGTAAAGAACTAGATGGACGAACTCAATTGCTCATTACATTATGTACTAACTTTGCATACATGGTTGCCAAAAATACAATGCAGATCCATGTGGAAAATATACCAACAAGTGTTCATGGCCATGAGTAGGAAAATATAAATGCGGTTACATGCCAATAACTGTCATAGTCACGAACAAGGCCCAGTGAAACCAGTCTCAAAATAAATATGAAGATATCTATATACCATGGAGTACAATCTAATCTCCCATGATCCATGAAGTCAAATAGGTATTGGTCCGATGAAATGGCAACAACAACTTAGAAAAGTTGTGTCTACAAAGTGATGTCTTCAAGTCTTCAATACAATCTACCAATGGTGCAAGTCTACATCATGTGAATAAATGAGTTGATTTTGAACACGATGAGACATCGTTTGATTACCGGTCATTGAGGTATACCGTTAACAAACGCGAGACAACCTACCAATGATGAAATTAGGTATCAAGGCACCAAGTACATCTCTACAAATGTGAATAAAGGAACTGGTATCAAACATTTGAGAGATCCATTGATCAGGAGACATTGATGTATTCCCATCTATCAATGGCGAGAGAGCCTGCCACTAATGACTGCAAAACTCAAGGTACTTATAAAAATCTAAGTCTCGTATCCAGAATACACGAGATGAAGTCGATAGAAAGAGAACTGCTGAAAGGAGAGCATTAAGTCATCTCTCATCAGTCAGTATGAGGAACAAAGAAGGAGCTTCATGATTTGGTGGAGATTGGGCGAAGAACATGTTCATGAACCAATGACCCTGTGCGTCTTTCACGTGTGCCAAATGCAAGTGGTACATGGAAAAGAACCTTTGAATAGTAGCCAGTGATGAAAACTGTTGGCAAAGGCAAGGAAACCACCAATAAGGATAATGGCATCCAAGGCACTGCACGAATCCCGAAGTGTGAATAGATGTCTTTCTGTCGAACATAAGGGAAACCACCCAGTGAACAACCCATGATGAAATGTCAATTTTTGGGTTCAAAGTGACCTACTAATGATGAAAGTAGGGCCAGGGTGCATCATAAGACCAAATTATCATGTGATTCTGAGAAAAACTGAGGGTATGGCCGACATACGAAGTCAATATTTATGAGGAGTGGCCAACATAGGTTGATAGAATTCCTTTGAATAGGAGCATGAGACATACGATGGACTATGGAAGCATAGACTTAATGATTTGACAATTAGATGCAGGAGGCATCCATAATGTTATCTATAGTGAATGGAATATTAACCAGTCGATAGAGAAAATTCTGTAACGAGATCAGCTTCCTAAGACCATGCTAAACCCAAAATTATGATGACGCAAGGACTCAATAACTTTGTGCTATGTTCAAAGGTGACACAAGTGTTTCCAATTACAATATAGTACTCCTTTCCCACCCATCTTTTTTTGTTTTTCTCATAACAATTGAATGCTATGATACAGAGGAGGGAACGAGTGTCGCAAGTAACCAAAACTAGTTCCAGAAGTGGAATGTACCTATTCTCAATGCAAGGAAATACATGTGAGAGATGGACACTCAGGGTGATGTTCCCTCCAGGGTATAGGGTGTCAAATTGCAAAGGATATAGACAAGTCTCTTCTTGGTTGAGGATGCAAACTCCTTGGGCCATGGTTTATAACGCAAATTGAGAACTGGATAAAGGCTCAATACTGCAAGCAAGGGCATAAGATGCAATCACAATTTAAAGCCAAAAAATGTTCCTTTTTATATATTTTAGTCTACTTGGTGTGAAAAAGGAGTAAACTTGTGCCAAATAAATGTCTTTTCAAATCCAATTTACGAGTGTGAAGAAGACAAGTTCACTCGACGATCTTTTCCATTTTTGACAGCGAGTCGGAAAATATTTTAACTAAGACTCATGAGCTTTCAAATCTAATTTTAACGAGTGTGAAAGGGACAAATCACTCGGCGATCTTTTCAATTTTTAGTAACAATTAGGAAAAGAGCTTAACTAAGACTCGTGTTTTTTGGGAGTCCATGGGTAATAAGGCCACGTGTGCATGAATGAGAAATGAGGCTTATTGTAAAGTCACGTATCGAATTCTAATGGACTCCCGATCTTAAGGAAAAAATCTCGGCATGGACCCCAAATGAAAAAGAGGTTCTAACTAGGGTACCTGTGTTTGGTAACTCTCTACTATTTATTAACGATGCTATGATAGCAGATCGAGGTTAATGCGTTGCAATAAATGGGTTCGTACCTAAGGCATAAAAAGTGGTAATTGGAGGATAATGAAAAATTGCATGATGTAGTGAATACCTATCCTATATGCTAGGTTATGAATATACCTTCTTGAGGATACGAACGACCAACCATGACGTTGAAATCTATAAGAAAATTGAGTCGAAACTACAAAAACCAGCTTAAAACCACTTTTGAATTAGTCCATTAGACAAAATAATGGCATAAAACTAAATCAAATTGGTAAAAATGTTTTATAAATAGTAATAAAATCACAATTTACTACGTCATTTTAATTTTCACCCAAAATAGTGCAATTTGGACTAACATACCTCCAGAATTCAAACAACGATCGCGGGAGAAATAGTCAACGAAATCGCAAGTCGTCTGGTCCAGGTAACTCTTTATCCCATCCTCTTCAAATTCAACGGTTTATAATTTTGAATTGGGCTCCATGTTTTTAGTTTTTAAGGGTGCAAATTGTGTTTTATGATATACGCGAGTTTCTACTAATATGTCACGTATACGACTAGATATATTCCCTTGTGTGAACTATAGGGGGCATATATCAGGCCCTACCATGACTATTCTTGGATAAACCATGTATACGTGAGAAAAATGGAAAAAAATAAGTTTTTAACTCAAAAAATTATTTGGTTTTTGCAGGATGGTGTTGGAGTGGAGGGAGAGAGAGCATGAGGAGGTAGATGCAGTAGTGGAAAGGGATCTGGTGGCTCAAGCAACATTAAAAAGTTATGGTCTATACAATTTTTGGGCTCTTAAAGGAATGAGGGCCCAAGTGAGGTTATTCAAAATGATGGTGGGCTATTGGGATCCAGATAGCGAGAGATTTATCCTTGATGGGAAACCATTAAGGATCAAATTAGAGGACATCTACTTCTTGACAGGACTTTCACACTGAGGAGAGGTCGTGGACCTTAAGTCATGCAGGGCCGAAAGTGGGATGAAGGTCGAAGAATACATCGAGGCCCATTGTGTTGCAGGGACTCCCATGGTGGGAAGTCAAATCCCTATCCAGGCTATAGGTAACCTCAACCTGAAGATTATTGTGCTAGTGCTTACCAGGATCATAGGGTCAGCCTTACTACATCAATCATCAAGACCACTTATTTTTTATGCATTGGAGTGTGTGATACCTAACATGTATGATTTGTGTACCTCACTGTTGACCAACATGAAAGGTCAGCTAATAGAGTGCAATCAGGGGGAAAAGAGAAACTTCGGGTTTGCCTCTATAATTTGTAGCTTTGTTTTTTGAGTGGATCCCAATCCTAGGACCTAGAGTGGAGATCATTCCTAGAGGGCCATGTGATCCAACTATGGCATGATGGGTCGAGGTCATGAGACGATAGGGGGGAGGCAGGGTGGTCACACTCTACAACCATGATTTTTTCTTCTGTTCAGAGAGACAAATCATAGCTCTAGACGACTATCCTTATGTGGGAATTGATTTTAGAGGTGATCCTGATATGCCACTTCCACCAATATCTGCCTACGGCGCCATAGGTAAACAATGTTTTTTATATATTTCATTTTTTGTATTTTTTTATTTTAAAAGAACAAAAATATTTTTTGGATGGTGTTTTTAAATATTAACTCGATACTTGTGTGGTTGTAGACATGGGTCCACAACGAACAGATGGATTCCTATGACATATATGGAGGCATCGGGCAAATTAGGCAGTGGGAGGAGAGGCGGAGAGAGTCCTTCAGACCGTGCAAAGCAACCTGTCACGTTTGACACAGAGGATTCCTATGGTTCAAGTGGAGGATCTACCTGAAGCCATGCAGAGGCAGGTTGTCAGTGTACCTAAAGCATGGATACAACTCTTCCAACATCTTGCCAATGTCATGGTTTACTATCACGAGAATCATCTAGCGCCATAGGCACATATGTCATAGGACATGTATATCGGATGTATATGTATTTTTTAGGGTTTTAGCCCCAATTTTGTAATATAAAACACCATATTTTTTGGAAATATAAAAAGAGGTATTTCTGGCTGTACTTATATCTTACAATGTGTAAATTGATTCAATGGTCTTCTTTTCTTTATTAATGTGGAAAATGCTAATCCAAAACATAATTAGCGTAGGCATCAGATACATGATTAGAACTTCTAGGAATGTGAAAATATGTAATAAAATCAAATTGTGGTTCTAAAATACATACCTCTAGGAATTGATGGAGTAACGTCGGATCACACACATGGTAATGACCATTTAACTGACATATGACAAACTGAGAATCCAGGTGCACCTCTATAGAGAGAATACCATGTGAGATAACATCGCACAATAATTCTACAACGACGTTATATTCGTCCACATTATTCATGGATGGCCCTAGGCATACGCCACTTGAAGATACCAATAGACCCTCGGAAAAGTAAATCACCCAAGCAGCAGAAGATAAGTTATGTGTATGATGACTGACTCCGTCTACGAATCCTACATAGACCAAAGATTTCATTGACATCTTCCAACAAAAGGGAAAACTCGCTAAGAAAGCTAAAGACAAAACAAGGGAAGAGGTGTATATACACTAAATTTACATTAGTATACAAAGGGTTTCACCCAAGCCTAGGGCTCAAGCATAATATTTTTTTAAGTAGAGCCCATTTATGGGCTTAGCTAATTTACTCCCTTCATAATATTCCAACTTGTAGGCTCCTTTTTCTAGAACACATCGCACGATATAAGGACCATGCCACATGGGTTTAAACTTGCCTACCCCTAGCGGTTCTTTGGCTTGGTCATACAAGAGGACCAAGTCACCCTCAACATACAACCAGGGATAGACATACTTATCGTACTGAACCTTGACACATTTGTTGTTTTCCTCGATAGCCATAAAGGCGTCTTGACGATGCTCATCAAGACTCTGTATTTGTACAAGGCATCGCTCTAAATCCGAAGTGTCAGGTAGGAGCTCAACTTCCAATTTGAGAGAAGGGATTTCGCATTCAACGGGAAGTATCAACTCCACACCATGTACTAACTGAAAAGGAGAAAAACTAGTGGCAGTCTTAACCGAGGTTCGGTATGCCCAAAGTGTAGGATATAACATGATGTGCCAGTTGGAATTGCTCCAACTGACAGTTTTTTGCAAAATGGTCTTGAGAGACTTATTGATGGCCTCTACTTGCCCATTTTTCTGGGGGTAATAAGGAGATGAGTGATCATGTTTAAACCCTAGCTTATATGTTAGTTCTATCATCATTTCATTTTGAAAATGACTACCAATGTCAATAACAATCTCACTCGAGATACTGAACCGAGCAATAATTTAGTTGAATACGAAGAAAGATGCAATCTTCCCATTGGATTTCATGGTAGGCATGGCTTCATCCCTCTTGGTGAAGTATTTGATAGCCACGATAATGTTTTGATGCTCCCTAGTCGAAGTTGGGTTTCAATCAATGAAATCTACTCCCCACTTAGTGAAGGGACCGATGGTAATGACTGGGTGGAGAGGGGTTGGGTGTGAGCACATTTCTCGAGTGATAACCTAGTAGGGGTGACACTTCTTAACCACTTCAATACAATATTTAAATATAGTGGGCCAAAAGTAACCGACTCACAAGATTTTTTGGGTTGTCGTAAGCCCGGATAGATGACCACCACAAGCCCCTTTGTGGCAATCATTAAGGACTAAATCAGCTTCTTCGCAAGTTAAGCAACAACATAAGATGATATCTATTCCTCAACTATACAAAGTGTCGTCGATGATTGTATACATTTTGGATTGGTATCTAACACACCGTCGATCATCTCACGAGAGATGCTGAGAAAACTTCAAGGTTTGAAGATATAAAACAAGATATCCATACCAAGGGTTGGACGACGAGACAAGGAAAATGTGTTCATCCGTGAATGAATCAACATGAATAACATCTTCGTCTAATCGTGGGAAATTGGATATTAACTCTGCAAAAACTAGTGATTTCTTGGACTTCGCTGAAGCAAAGTCAAGATCAAATTCTTGTAGGATGACAATCCATTTATTATATTTTCCTCATATGATACATCTAGTGTGGACATATTGAAATGGATTAACATCAGAAACTACAGTAGTTTTGAAAAGAAATATATAGTGTCTTAAATGTTGGACTGCGTGGACGATAGGCAAAGCTAGCTTTTCAACATGTGAGTAATTACGTTCAAGACCAGATAAATTTTGAATGAGATAGTAGATGACATGCTCGTAGAGCTCACCATCCTCCTAAACTAGAACCATACCAATGGTCTCTTTAGACATGGCGATATACAACAAGTGATCTCTACTGTAATCAAGAGGTTTCAGTAGAGGGGTCGATACCAAGGATTTCTTTAAATCGTCAAAAGACTGTTGGGCTCGCTCATCCTAGATAAACAGGGTGTCTTTCTTCAATAGGCGCATGAAACCCTTAGTGATATTGGCATAATTCACAATAAACTGACGCAAAAAGTTATCTTTCCCTTGTAAACCTTGAAGTTGTCTAATCATGCGTGGTGGAGGCAATTGGATAATTGCCTCAACCTTAAGTGGATCTACCATGATCCCTATGTCGGAGACTAAGAATCCTAAGAGACTGCCATATATAACACAAAATATGCATTTATAAGGGTTGATTCGGATTATATACTAGCGACATCTTTCAAAAACCAGTCGAAGGTGCATAGCATGATCCATTCTCTTACAAGAGTGAGCAGCAAGATCATCGAGGTAAGCTTCGACTATGTGTTTGAGATCATGAAAAGTGAAGGTTGTGGCTCGTTGGAAGGTTGCTCCGTCATTTTTCAGGTCGAAAGGCATTTTCCAATATGCAAACGTGCCCCAAGGACATATGAATGTTGTCTTATCTTGGTCTTTAGGTTTGATCTGGATTTGGTTATAGCCTGAAAATCCATCCATAAAAGAAAATATTTTGCTTCCTGCACACTCATCAAGAATTTGATCAATGAAAGGCATGGGGAAGTTATCTTTAGGACAGGCCTTGTTTAGGTCATGAAAGTACATACACACATGAATGGTTCCTTGCTTTTTATTCATGGGAATGGGGTTGGATACCCATTCCGTCAAGGGAACCGGGTAGATAAAGCCGACATTAAGTAGCTTCTCTACCTATACCTTAATAGCAGGGCCTTCCTGGGATTAACAACTCTAAGATGTTGTCGAATGGGTTTAGCATCTGGGTAAGTCTTAATCTCATGTTTAAAAATATGGGGGTCGATCTCTGACATCTCTTCATATGACCAAGCGAATACGTCTTGAAATTCTTTGAAGAGGTTGGTGTAGATCATAATCTCTTCTAGTGAACAATATGCACCTATATTTATGTTTTCAATCTTTCCAGGGGCACGAGAGATATCAATCTAGATGGTGGGAGAAATACTCTCCATATTCCCTTCAGTGTAAATTCCATGTGTATCAAGTGGAACTACGATGTGACCGACTATCTCACTCAGGGTAGATCTAAAATCATCTTGCTCAATTTTTTCAAGACTTGGGAGAAAATAAGATCGATGATGCATATCGTCCCAAGGTCTCTCGGAAAAATTCATGGCTTCAAGGATGGCTTCATCTGAAGGAAAAGTATCATCCAAGAAATCATGTGAACAATATAATGAAGTGGCCCACACAAGCCTGAGAACTGGATCCTCCTCGACCGTCTGCGAGGGAACAAGATCGGGATCAGGATTGACAAAAGAGTCAAGGATAGCTTGATATGAAATCTCTATTGTCAATAGTGGTACATCCATGCCAGCATGCGACTGACCTTCAATCGATGAATTCAGAGAAGGTAGGGTCCAAGGGTCACTAAAATAATAAGTGTGGAAAGGGATGGACCTCTCTACTTAAACGGGTGTACTAGACATGGCGTAAATGTGGTGAATCGGTGCCGAGAAGTTGAAAGTACCCATGAGGGAAGAATACATTTTGACATCGATATTCTCAGTTGTCGGTTGAGAATTTTCGGCCACAGAGATCGACGGTCCAACAGATGCATTCAGGCTAGAGTATGCAAAGGATAACTAGTCGATAGTCACAATCTCCCCTTGATGAGGAAAAATAAGCGTGCAGAAAACGGATGATGCGACGACGACCATAGCATAAGTCTAATTGCAAGTAACAGGTTATAATTGAGAGGTGCATCAACTACCTCTACTTCCACTTCTACCATTTTCCCACCTAACTGGACCAGAAAGGAAGGGAGAATACCATCGGGGAAGAAGGAATGACCATCGAATGCGGTCAACATGGTCAATGATTTTGAAAGGGTTGGAGAACTGATAACTTTCCAACATGTTAAGGACGTCACGCAAGTGGCATCAACTTCATCAATGACTGCTTGTTTGATGGTATATTTACAATACTCCACGTGTATTTCGAAAGCCACATGGTAGGGTAGGCGAGGCTTCACGTACATGACATCGAACTTGATGGTCTTCGAGCCACTAGGTTCTAGAGCTCCTAAGGAAGAGAGTAAGGCATTCCTCTATGATGGACATGTCTGGAGTACCTCCAAAGAAGACATCACGCAAGGTGTTTGGCCCAGATCCTCAACAATAGAGTAGTTCTGGGTGGATTTAGCATTAGGTTTATGGGTAGAGCGCTTGAATAATCCTTTCGGAATACAAGGTGGTGGCTCTAGTTTCTCGATCTGTAAATTCATCTCCGAGGGTAGAGGAGGAGATTCTAGGCTGGTACTAGCTTTTGAAGAGTCGTAATATCGAGATCGAGTGGATATATCAATTTTTGGGTTGACCATATTGATACAAACACAGTCGCCATCTTGCGATGGTAGGTTTTGAGTCCCACCAGACGCATGTTCGATGTTTTAAGAACTCGAGGATAATTGCTAGTTGTGAGGAAAAGGATTCATTAGCACAGAGGACAGAAGATTTAAGAGCCTCGGAATATGTAAGGTGATCATTTGTATAAATCTTACAAGGAAACTTAACCTTACTCTTTTCTTTCATGCCCTCTCTAGCATTATCGTTCTATTTTCCATTATTATTCTTGTCCTTGGGTTTATTCTTCCCACCTGTACGATTATTTCAACCTTTCTGTTTATTCCCATCTTGTTTCTAGTCACCATTTGGGTTTTTCGATGACTGCACGAAATGTACATACGCCGATTGGGTGGGTTTGGAGGATCCAGATGAAGTTGGTCATCTAGCAGACTTCGTTGCCGAGTCTCTGAACTTTTCATTGGTGGACCCCATAATTCCATTGGCATGAGGCCCAGGACCTTTTGTAGGATCATGAGTCGACTGCGATGCATCGGGAAGAAGGTGGTATATAATACCAGAATGAGCATAGATCAAATCGAATTATTGGGCTCTAAAAATTTCCTCTTCCTTGATGAAGACCCTGGGAGTAGCAACATCCTTTGAAATAGGAGTGTGAAACAATTTTAAAAATCATTCTAAAAGAAAGGCCATGGGTATGTGAGTCTTAACTAACCGTCTTCGCCTATGCCATTCCTGGATATGGTTTGAAATATTAATGTCAGAACCCTGGCATAAAGTTGACAAAATTTCAAGGCCAACATCGTAACGAACAGGTAGTTGAAAATGGTTAAGAAAGGCTAGCACTAACTATTGAAAAGACCCATATGTTCCCCTAGGTAGCTCAATATACCATTGTGACACAATCCTGGTAAGAGTGCATTGAAACAATCATAATCCAATAGAATCGTGATTCAAATAATTCGATGAGCACCAAAGGTGAAAAGTAGTGACATTATCACCAAGGTCCTCGCCATTATTACCTCCAAACTTTGGAAWRTCTAACGGAATCTTGGTGGGGACAGGGGGCCATGTGGGATCATGACTCACTGGGTCCTTTATTAGTTTAGACAAATTTGGAAGATCAAGCATGGCCAGAAAGGGAATATGGGGTTGCRACACCTGACCCCATCCTCCTACAAAAGACTGAGTATTAGGAGTTGCATTCCATATAGGGTTCTAGTAAGGACCAAAACCTTGTATAGAATTAAAAGACCCTCCTTCAGGTGGAATCGTGAAACATGGATTGGGCATCATTCCAGCAGAAATGTTCTAATAAGGGTTATGAAAATTTCCCCCAGTTGGATTAGCTCCAAACTGAGGGTTGTTAAAACTACCCCCAACTGGATTAGATCCAGGTTGGGGGTGCCCAAGGCATAATATTGACTTCCTCTGGGTGGGAATCCAGAGGATTGAAGTGGATTTTTTATGCCAAAATTATTGGTCGAATTTGGCACCGAAGGGATAGGGATATAGGGCGGAACTTGTTTGCCAGCTTGGTTGTTACATCCAGCCATAGAAGAATTAGACCAGGGGTAGGTAAGGGGACACTTCCTACATTAGGATTTGCTTGGGGAACATGAGAGCTACCAAATGAAAAGGGAGTGTAAGGAGGTGTGGTGCCCCCAAGTCCAAGGCTAGCGTTATGGCCAACAGCTGGGATGGAAATCAAAGACTGCAAAGTGAAACTTGGCATACCATAAGAAAATGGATTAGTAGCCATGGGGATGGTCTGAACATTGTAACTCGGTGAGTGACCAAAAACCCCAAAAGGGTTAGAGGCAAGAGATGAATCATTGACTGCGGGCCGAGCCATAGTACCGGTGTAGGCCTTCGACACTGCAACTGTAGCGGTTGTAGGTGTCGAAGGAGTGAAATTAAATATAGTGGGATTGGGAGTTGATAACTCCCAATGTTTTGAATACTAGACTCAATACTCATCCTTGTGGGATCACAAGTCTGAAAAGTGGATGTGTGTGTACCACTCCTGATAACTCTATGCCTTTTAGAAGGAAATAGCTCAAAAACTGGTGGTAACTGTAACAACCGACGGGACTTGCAAGGAAGTTGTTTGGACTCCATGACAACTTATGAATCTCAACAAATAAAAAGATATCTTAAGGCCAACTAGTAATCAAAGAGCATACCAAAAATTCAAATGACCAATATGCATACAAACAGGCTAAAGTGGTTGAGTGGCCTCCCTCACTAAAGAAGGTATGTCTCGTCCAAGAGGGACTTGAGACTCCCTGCTAAATTTTGGAGGTAACAAAATGAGTTATAAGGGCCCTCGTAGGCTTAACAACCAGTCAATCAGACCCCCCCGGAGAGGTAATCCTCCATAAAGGTTGTGTGTTGTCTGACCCCTATCTAACTCAGGATACAAGCAGAATAACCCCTGCAAGTAACCTATGAGAAACCTAAGTTAAGCAACTAATAAACCATTGTATAACTGATGCATAGGTGAGTAGTCATAAGTATGGATCACCGTATGGGAAGGGTAGCAAATCCTGAAACCTTGAAAGCACCACCTCTCACAGAGGTATGGTTATTATAAAGATCCCCAAATACGAATAAATCCACAAAAATATCTCTGATGCTAGGTGAGTATTCAGGGGTTATCCCTTCAACTAACTTCGCGCGACCTTGTGATTAACTACGATGTGAGCAGAGCCTCCTGATATTACCAATTATACAATGGATTTATCAACTCCCTATCTTAGACACATAAGTTTATTTAATTGCCTTGGAGAATTTTACTCACATAATCCTAGGCTAGTTTGTGCACCCTAAAAATAAAATTGTAACTAATCAATTTTAGTTTAAAGTGTAAATTTTATTGGTCGTGATTACTCAAAGAGGTATGGAAATGAAACTCATTGTGTTATGACTCTGCATGAAAATAAAAATAGATATAATGCAAAGCCTAACCTTAACTTTTCAGTGAATGATATGCTAAATAAAAATAGTGCAATTTTCAATTTTAAATCTACAACTCAGAAGTAAAATGCAATCTTTCGCTAAATATGCTAAGCTAATGATAAAGGTTTCAAGAAAAAAAATACCAACCAATGCAAAATCCCTATTTTTTCTATTTTCAATGTATTAAAAAGAAAATGCATGGAATGATAAGTGACTTGATATATAACTTCTACTATGTATAAAACAAATCACTCGAGCATAATACCAAGCAGCTAAGAAGACATCCCAACTACCAAGGACAAATCAAAAAAAAAAACAAAGAGAAAGACACTGCCCAAAAATTCAACTCCAAAAAGGTTTCCTGTCATCCCAGATAATCTCAACAGGTACCACAGAGATCTTAGAAGGCTCAGTGATCCTCAAAACCTACCCAGCAGTCACTAAACCAAGCAAACAAGCAAAGGGGAAATGGTATACGCTCCTATTCAAGAGAAAAGGGCATATATACGCCTCTTATATTGGGATAACAAGCGTATAAACGCGATTGTTAGGGAAAAAAGGTCGTATATATTTTAAAACAAGGCTAGGCAAGGTTAAAAGGATGAAAACTCAGACCTAGAGTGAACAGACTCTTTCCAACTGTGATACGACAAGAAATACAATGGAAAAAGAGCAATGTAAGAAGGAAAAATACTTCAACCCTTAGAAGGAAGATCTCTCCACAGTGGAGTCACCAATTCTGTTACAAAGGGAAAACTCTCTATGGCCAAGGGTAAACCACCATAGACAGGTATGACTGCAGAAATCAAATCAATTCCAACATGTTCTATATAAACTAATGTGCAATATGAGGAAGAAGCCTACCTCAATCCAATCATTTGATGGAGTTCCATCGTTGAGCACTTTGACCCAAAGCTTTACACCTACAAGAAGTTCTCACAAACAAGCGATGCAAGTATATAGTGACGATATATAAAATGAGTTAGCACATCAGATAGCACAATCCATTAATAAACATTACAAACATGCCCATGGATAATAATCATATATTTGCAAGATATCGATAGGACGAGAAAGGAGTATTTCTATTAATAATTGATTAACAAAAGTATCAACATTACAGACTTTCGTGTCGACATGGTTTGAATCCAAGAAACCAAGTTCCTTCCAACTGGGTCTCCACCACTTCAATCCTCCACCAAAGGCAAGCTCATAGAAAATATATAATGAGATCCTCTTGACAATAAGGGAAGAGCTTGGGGGTTGAACACTGTGTTCATACTTGAGGGACAAAGGGATGCAGACTCAATATGAAGTAATTTCTCCAGAGTAACTTTTCTCTCAAATTTGAATGCGTTCTCTCTCTTTTTGCATAGCTCAAAATTGTGCTCTTATAGCTTCTAGAATGCAACTGAAGGGGCGAGTCAGAACGTTTCCAATATATGGAAGGCCAAAGATCAAAGATCATTTGTCGTGACATGGAAACCCAACCTCATTTTTTATTTTCTGGCACAAATCCCAATATACGCGAGTTGTAGTGGAGCAGCAAGCGTATACACATCTTGCAAAGTAGTTAGGTAGCGTATATGTGGAAAAATATATAATTTTTCCTCTGAATTTATCAAAAATGGGGTTGATAAGCTGCATAGGGAAATGGAAAAAGGTTGTCTGTGCAAGATAGAAATGGTGAGGCAAATCTGTCTATAACAACTTGGAAATATTTATCACCATCATATTTCTTATCAAACAAATGCTTAATGGTCTATTGATGAGTTTAAAACTTATTTTTGTCCTTGGAACACTTTTCCTCTAGGTTCATCAAGGTATCAATACATCATTGGATGATCGTACATTCTCTCTCGTGATATTGTTGGGTGAGTTTTAGGGAAGGAAGGTATATATTAGAAGGTAAAATAACTTCTTTCACGTAAACAAGAAAATACATAGAATTCCCTAGAGAGACCTTAGGGGTGACACTGTCAACCCAGAGGGAATTAGGTAGAGATTTATGCCATTTTCTCAAGTGATCGACTACAATTCGCTTAAGGATTCATAATAGGTTCTTTTTGTGGATTTGGATAAACCATTAACCTTAGGGTAATAGTTCACTACATATTTCAGAGTAATCCCCTTTTCCAAACAGAAATCAAATAATTTTAGTGATGAAAATTAATTTTCATAATTGAAAATAAAAGAGTTAGGCATGGAAAAACTAGTGTTAATATTTTGTTCAAGAAAACAAATTATTTTTTCATCATTCACCTTGGTTAACAATATTTCTTCAGTCGAGCATGTAAAATATATAGTAGTGCTTAAGATATACCTATGTTTCTTGGATGAATGAGGATTGATATAACTGATGATTTACAACCCCCACTGTTCAAAGGTTTCTTCAATAATGATAGGTTGAAGTGGGAAAATTGCCTTATACTCTCTGCATGCCAATTTTTGACACATATCACAACTTTGTGAAAATGAATGAGTGTCCTTGAATAGTGCAGGCTAGTAGTATTCATATCTCAATATCTTGTGAGTTTTTCTATATATTGAAAAATGGCCTCCCGTTGGTCCACCATTCATGTCCTTAAGGACTTTGTCATCATATTTTTTTTCAAGGCATCGAACTAATATCCCATCGTAGTTCTTTCAAAACAAGACTCCATGCACAAGTTGACATTGTAAATATTTTTAGTTTGAGATCTCTTTTTATGTTTGGCGCTGAGGTTCTTTGGAGTTGTACCATGTTGAAGGTACTAATTTATATCATTACAATGTTAGCCTTCAACAATTGGGATGTAAGGATCCTATTGTCTATACAAGTTTCCTCGTATTTCCATCCATCCTCTTCTGGATCTTCATCACCGCTATCTTGTGTTGCCAATTTACAAAGATCCTCACCTTTAAAAAATTTGGTTGGTTTAAACTCCAATTGATATTCTTGTAAGGCCATCATCCAATTACCTTGTTTCTCTCCCAACTCTATTTTAACAAAAATATATCTGACCTCTAGATGAGGGATGATAACTTTCATGTGGTTCTTCAAAATGTAAGGTCTAAACCATTTGATTACTTTGTGGGAAACAAAGGATTCTTTATCCACCTATTGGTAGTTTAGTTCAACACCTTGTAATCTAGTGCTCATGAATGAAATGGTATATATTAATTTCATTTCTCATCCTTCTACATGAGCATTGTTTGGAGGGAATGATCATACACAAAGGTGTATAAAAAGAAGTACTTAGTGAAATATGGTCTTCGTAGGGACGTTGCAACAAATATAGCAGCTTTGATATTTTAAAAATACTCTTTCTCAATGGGTGTCCATTTGAACTAAACATGATTCTTAATCATTCATTGAAGTGATTTAGCGATTTAGAAAATGTTTGGAACAAATCTTCTTACAAAGTTGATCTTTCCAAAAAAGGATTGAATTGACTTCTTACTATGTGGTGGAGGTATTTGTAAAATATATTTTTTTCTTTCTGAGTCTACTGAAATCCCATCTTTGGAGATCACATTCCCTAATAATATTCCTTTTGAAACAAAAAAAATAGTATTCTTGGGATTCAATTATATCTCGTAGATTCTGCATCATTCAAATATTATCTTCAGGTGTCTTGGGTTGTCTTATCTCTTCTTTGAATAAACCGGGACATCTCGAGATAGACCACCATGCTTTGATTGATTAGTCCTTTGAAGGAAATATCCATGGCCCTTTGAAATGTAGAACCTGAATTTACTAAACCAAAGGGCATCCTTTTGTATGCATATGTTCCCCACTTAGTTCTGAATATGTTTTTCAATTGGTTTGGTTTTGTTATCACATGAATTTGTTTCTGGGTCACATGTATTTGTTGTTAAGACCTGAGACTACACCCTTGTCTTGTCTCTCTCTCTCTTCTGCATACCTTCCTAGATTTCTCCCCTCTTCTGGTTGATAAGTTTGGTTCCCCTTTTTTGTTCATGACTGGATCATCCTTAGTGTCTTTCTTGATTTATCCTTTACACCAATTTTTCATGTTGTTGTTAAAAGATAAGCGCATATCAGGATTTGGCTCTATTAGAAATTAGTATCCAATGCCATGTATTGATGAATTATTTTCTCAAATGAAGGGAGATTATGTTTTTTCTAAGATTTATCTTCGCTCAGGTTACCACCAGCTAAGAATTAAGGAGGAACATATTCCTCAAACCACTTTTCAAACTAGGTTAGGACACTATGAGTTTGTGGTGGTACCCTTTTTATTGTCAAATGCACTGGCAACATTCATGAATCTTATGAACGATGTGTTCCAGAAATATTTGAACCGTTTTGTGAAAGTATTATTGGATGACATTATAATCTATTCTCGAAATGAACGGGAGCATCAGGAGAACTTGAGGATTGTACTTTAATGCCTTTGAGAGAATAAATTGTATGGGAAATTGCCCATATGTTCTTTTGTCCAAAATGAGATTCAATATATTGGACACATTATAAGTGGTGAAGGAATTGTCATGGATCCAGGGAAAATTGAAGCAATAATGAGTTGGCCAACTCCTAAAAATGAAAAGTAAGTGCCCATCTTTATGGGGTTTGAAGGTTACTACCACATGTTTGTGGAAGGTTTCTCCTAGATTGCAAGTCCCATCACAACTTTACAGAGAATGGGGGTAGTACTTGAATGGACTAAAGAGTGTGAGGAAGCCTTTATTAAGATAAAACATGAACTGACTAGTGCTCCAATCTTAAGAGTGACAGACATGGACAAGGACTTCCATGTTTGCACGAATGCCTCTAGGGAAGGTTTAGGTGCAGTTCTTATGCAAGAAGGAGGGGTCATTTCTTATGCGTCCTGTAAGCTCAAGAACCATGAAGTTAACTATGCTACTCATGATCTAGAGCTAGTTGTGGTAGTTATGGCTCTTAAGATGTGGAGAAATTACCTAATTGGACACCAATTTGAATTAAAATCTGATCATCGGATCCTTGAGTACATCTTCACCAAAAATGATCTTAATGCCCGACAATGATGTTGGAGTGAATTGTTCAGCGAGTATCAGTTCAGGATAACCTCTTTATAAAAGGAAAGGAGAACAATGTGGCAGATACTCTAAGTAGAATACCCCAGGCACATTCTTTACTAAAAATCATATTTGATCTCCGAGATAGAATAATAAGCCATTTGGGCCAACACGACTGGTACCACCAAGTTAAGGTTGCATTGGAAAAAGGGAAGTTAGTATCAATGCAATTTGAAGGGTACTCATTGCAAAAAGATGGATTATAATTGTGATTCTAGGGAAGGATGTATGTACCAGTGAATAGTGATCTCGGAAGATTGGTGATGGATGAAGCCCATGGATCCCCTTATTCAGCCCATCCAGGGCTAAATAAAATGCATGAAGCCTTGAGAAAGGTATTTTTATAGACTGGGATGGAAAATGACATAGTGCAATATGTGGCTCATTGTTTATAATGTAAGCAAGTTAAAGCAGAACACCATCACCCGACATGCCTCCTTCAGCCTCATGACATACCTGAAACCAAATGGGAAGTCATTTCCATGGAATTCGTAGTAGGACTACCCAAAAATTACCAAAGGCATGATTATATCATGGTAGTGGTTGATAAACTCACCAAGAGTGCACACTTCATTCCCATCAAAATCACCTTTGATGCACTTGCTATTGCTCAAATATTCCTGCGGGAATTATTGGTCATCTTGTTTGCCATTGACTGAGCTCACAATAGGTCGTCCAATTTTTTTTTTTTTCACAGGGAACATCCATGAGCGCAAAACACAACATTCAAAGTAGTCCATTTCAGGCTTGAAATGCAAGAAACAAATACGTTAAAGGTTCAACAATGTAAGTCCCATGCAAAGATCAAATTAGCAACTCGTGCATATTCAAAATTTCTAAGTCACGCAAGGCTTAACGACCAGGTAGAAGCCCCGAACTCCCAAAAAATTTAGATAAAAACAACGTAGTATCAGATTAATTAGTGATAAGAACACGCTAATCACTTCATAGGTTCGGCACTTCGGGAGTTATACAAACTCTACATGCAAAATTTCCTGAACCTGAAGTACTGAAGACGCTTTGGGTACATTAGTTCAAACACGTTACGCCCATCCGTCAAAGATACATGGAATACATTTGGTGTCGACACGTGGAACTCATTTTAGGAATCTTTGGGCATCTCATGCGCTCATCTTCAAGTGACGCGTGGCACACCCCTTTTATGACACATCAACAATTCTGACGTCATATGACGTCGAGCCGCCATGTCAAATTCACAACATTGTCACTCCAGAAGTTTTCCATTTAGAGAAATCATAGTTCTCCATAACCCATAGTTCAAAAATCCCAAATCATTTTAAGGTGGATTAATACGAGATTAATTAGTGATAAGCACACACTAATCACTTCACGGGTTCGACTGTTCTGGAGTTTTATAAACTCTACATGCAGAATTTCCCGAACCTGAAATGTCAAAGAATCTTGAGGTCCATCAGTTCATACGCAGGGTTCCCATCCATTAGAGATATGTGGCAGTCGGTGGTGGATTGCGGGGGCCGAAGCGGTGTGGATCCAAACCGCCCTTGAGGAATTCTGCAATCATGTTCTTATATATACAGTCCAATACAAGAGCAACGTGTTGAAGAAAAACACAGTGTTAGGTTGAATAAATGAAGGAAAGTAACAAGGAAAATAAAAGTGTAAGCAAACCACAATCAGTCTATCACTAAAGAAAAATATGAAGAAGTTGTGGAGAGGGTTCGTTATGCCAAAATGACTTAGTTCTCTCCTCGTTGAA
This sequence comes from Picea engelmannii, assembly GCA_009831015.1. Lineage (NCBI taxonomy): Eukaryota > Viridiplantae > Streptophyta > Pinopsida > Pinales > Pinaceae > Picea > Picea engelmannii. Next base: position 1,938,940 of record ML776764.1, on the reverse strand, counting down.
TCAATAAGCCTTTTCCTGATCTCAAGAAGAAATCAATTAATGAAAGAACGACTAGTTATTGGAAAATCAACTACCTCCTTAAATGGAAGCATGGAGGGTTTGGCTGGGAAGACAAAAAACTGTCATCCCGAGGTACCACAGAGGGAAGTTTTTCATATAGGCCCAGACTGACCCGAGTTTCCTTCTAACAGAAGGAACAAGGCAAGTGGATGATCCTAGGATAGGAAGGCCAGCTCACACTCCTAGTTGTTTTTGATTGTTTTGATTATAAATGCATCAGACGAATAATAGGAAAGGGTTGTATGGTTGAGAAGAGCTCCCGGGGTTATATTTTAAACGAAGTTGTTCTCTGGTTATGTATGAGACTTGAGACATTTTTATTAATGGAAGTCAGTTTCATTTTATCATCTTATTTCTTCTTATTCCGAAATGATCACGATTGGATGATCCATATAAGATGTCGTGGTTTTGTTATAATGGAGGTTTGATTATAATGTTGCTATGAATGTTTTCTAGTATTTTAACCTTTAAGATAAAGAGGTTCTTGTGATTGAATTTTTTCTTCTCCTGGTTGCTTAAAATCTTGATGCTTATAGTAGACCTATCCACCTTCCTGTTAAGAACCAAACATCAATATAGCATATAAAAATCTCATGAAAAGTACTCAACACCTTGAAAAAGAGATAATATCAGATAATAAGCCTCTTCGAGGGGGAAACCTCCTTTTACCCCACTTAAATGTTCAAGTACAAGATGATTCAAAATGAAAATGTCTCCTTGGTATATATAGGAGACTAG
>ML776764.1:1920897-1932230 GCA_009831015.1 Picea engelmannii | reverse complement strand
AAAATGAAAATGTCTCCTTGGTATATATAGGAGACTAGGAGGTATAATTACAACTAATGGCCTAAAGCCGACATAAATAAAATAACATTACTAATATAATATGCCCCAATTAAGGGTTAATGAGACAATATTAGGGCTTAACACTTCCTCACTAAATCTTCCTCCTATTCACCTTTATCATTAAACCATTGACTGAAAACCTCATTTTATTATGCATAATAGCCCAGATTTTTGTGTTAAAACTTTCGTATGTTCATTTTTGTCCATTTGACCTTCAATTATAAATTTTTATCCATTTTTTTTTATGATGGGTGACTCTTAGTGATAACAGGTTCTACTATGAGAACCTATTTGTATCTCGAAAACTCGTTCAATAGAGAAAACATCTCAGATCCATAGATGTGTTGTCATATATGCTCCATAGAGACAGCTGGGTAGTTGTATTTTACATAAGCTCGGTTCAAGTTATGGAAATATATACATATCCTAATGTTTCCTGACTTATTTCTGGTAGGAACCATATTTGACACCCAAGTTGAATGATGAACTTTGGAAATGATTCAAGTGTCTAACAATTTTTTCAATTCCTTCTGGATAAGTGGCTCAAGAGTTGGATTTATATTTATGAGCTTTTGTTGGAATGATTTGACACCTTATTTAATTGGGATTACATGTTGAATTATCCACGTGTCATAGGCCCTCATATCACCATAAGTCCATGTAAACACATTGCGGTACTTCCTGAACAGTTCTTTGAATGTGTATTTTTCCTCCTCTAAACAATAGGTTCCTAGGTTGACATACTTGGGTTGTTTACAGATCCATAGATTTACCAGGAAATATATCATTGTTGAGATGTAAGTATTTGGATCATAAGGTATTCTAAACTTATTATGTAAATAAAATAACTTCTTAAGTGTGAGCACATTCTTTGGGATATAATTTTCTTTGACTTTACTTGTCTCATCCCGATAATCCTGTAGGTCTTGTTGATGGGTCTCACGGTCAACAAAACAATATTGGAAGACATATCAACTTGTGAGAAAGTTGATAATATGAGTATAATTATTGAATACTCACTAATTTGTGATGTTTTCTAGTATTGAAGACCTGAAAATCATATCAACAAAAAAACCATCATTAGGATATATGAACCTATATGATGCCTTGGCCAATACATCTGCATCAATATTTTGATTACAAGGTACAAAAGTGGTATTGAATGCACTTGAGGAGTAAAGAAGATTCCATACCTCTTGTTGATATTCTTGTAGATGTGGTGACAGGAAATTAATGGTATCTCTTACCTTTCGAATGATTATTTATGAATCTCCAAATAATTTAAGGTACTTCACCTTAACGTTGATGGCCTTTTTCAAACCTTGGACTATGTCTTCGTATTCTACAGTGTTATTGGTGAATTAAAATTCTAGGAGACAAGATATGAGCATGTTACATTGTTCATGATCAATCAACACACATCTTGCCCCAACTCCTTCTTGTGACCTAGAGTCATCAAAGAACATGTACCACATGTTAGATATGTTAGATTTGTTAGTTGTGCTAAAACCTAAGTTAGTTAATATGGTACATAAGTTGTTATATGTTCATGGAAGGAGTTCTGATTGCAAATCTTGTTGTATTTCAAATGTTTGTGCTTCATAACAACTATGGTCAGTTTCCAGGAAATAGTTGCCCAAACCTGAATGTGAAAAAATAATAGGTTCGTTCTTACCTTCTAATTGTGTTACCGTGTGTTTCATGTGATCTTCGTTGTTTAATCGAATATGATTTTATTTACCTTTATAAGGAAGCCACAGGTGGGACCAATTGGTTGAAAAATTACCTTGAATTTTAGCTGACCAATCATTGCTCAACAACAAACCATAGTTTTATGGTATGTCAACAACAACAATATCAATAACTTGATGCACTCTAGGGTTGGATGCAAGCATAATTAAGACATCTTTGAGTTTTCCTTTTACTTTAAAATCCGTTCTATCTAACTGTATGATCTTCATTTTAGTCATTTTCATAACAAGATTTATCCTTTGGTAGACCGAATAAGGCATAATGTTAGAGGATGCACCTAAATCTGCTAAACAATTATGCAAATTGAAATTGAAAATTTCATAAGTGAGTAGAAAAGGTGGAACCTAGGACTTTGAGTATGTGCCTATTCTTGTTGTGTTTATGTACATAGTGATTTTCACTTTGTGTACATCCTTTGACTGAACATTTAGAGGGATTCTATCAGTAGTAGAAATGATTTTTTTCTGAGAATTATTGGGGTTAAAAGCATCATGTAGTAGATCATATTGTTTTGGTAATGAGCAGATATCAAACATTGAGATGTTGGCTTGTGTTTTTCATATCTTCTATAACGTTATAGTATAAATCATGCATGTTTGATTTATTCATTGTTTGGTTTGATTATGGCCCCCATGTCTTTCTATTGGTTCCTCTTGTGTTAGGTTTGGTGTTGTTCCTAGTTGAGTTGGATGTACTTGATTTTTCTATGTTAGGTGGAATAGTCATATCATATTTTCCACTTATTTTCCCCTATGTTGGGACATTTAGTATCGGGGTAGGAAGAGGAGGAGTAATCTTCCTAATAGGAATATTTTCATATTTGGAAGAGGAGGTGACAGAAACCATACCTTTGTTGAAAAATGTATATTCTCTAGGAACATCCTTAACTATTGGTGCATATTCTACAAATATTTCTTCTATTTTATTATCATCTAAGTCTATACACCAGTCCCAAAAAGGCATAGTAGATTCTAGGGGATCCTATTTAGTGGTATCGTTTCGAGCCTCATCAGGTTTCTCATCATTTAGATTATGTTGAACCAACATCTTATTTATAACTAAGGTCATGAATTGTACCCACTTAGGGAAAGTCTTTTCTAGATGAATTTGTTGATGGTACAAATAAAATTTATCATTGTTGAAGCTATCCACGTTTAAAGAAATTTGAGGAGCTTCAGGTAGTTGGTGGATTTCCATTTCTCTTTAAAAACAGGAGGATATTTTTAGGTCTTGAAGGCCCTTTGCTAACATTGTTCTTGATATCCACAACTTAATTATATAGTTTCTTGACCAACCTTACAACAATATCTATATCCTTGGGTTCCTTTTTAGGTGGATTTGTTAGAAGTAAATATTTATTTCCAGCTAACTTGACTTCCTCGGAGTGTGAGTGATGGTCGTAAGAGGATATTTCCCTTTCTACAGTTTTAACTTCATTGAAATTAAGGGCCAAATTTTCCCAACCATCTCTCTTGACTAATACATCTATAGAGGGAATGAGAGATGTCATGTAGTATTCAATGGATAAATATTGTGTGGGGGATGCATCAATAGTGAACTTAGTTAAGACACTGATAAATTGTTGGTTGAATTGTTTTACTTTTTCTCTTTTATAGATTCATTATACAAGGATGTTGTTGTTTTTCGTTCTCCCAATTTTTTAATAAAAACCTTCTCAAAATCATCCCAACTTCATATGAAACCAGGTGGAAGAATGAAATACCATGCAGATGATATAACAAAGAAGACGTAAGGAAACAACCTACAAACCACATCCTCATGTTGGACATTTAGCAAACGAGTGGCTAAGAATAATGTTTTTTTATGTGGTCTTCTAGTGAACCCAATCTATCTGGATCAAAATTGGGAAGCGCCTTTTCTGAATTCCGAGGCATTTCATGTAAAGGCCTTGCTACATTTAAGGCACCTTGGGACATCCAAGATGATATCACTACACTTTGTTCTCTATGTTCACCAATGATCTATTATAGATTGATTTTTGTGTTTTCACCCTCAAGGTTATCTTCGGGTTCAACAAGGTTATAGGAAAATCAGCTCAAGGGTACTAGAACTTCTTGTAACGCAATTTCAATGAGGTCATCTACAAAGCCAATGTAGATATTGGGATGGGTATTGGGTCTTATCAAAAGAGTAACTTTCCTTCTAGGAAGCTCAGAAGTTGTTGGTAACTTACCAAGTAACTTTGCATAAGTGTGTGTAATACAATGAGTTTCGTAGAACTCTTATTGTGGTACGCAAAACCAAGTCTCCGAATGAGTTTCAGGATTTCCTATGGAACTGTTGAAATTTGACTTCATATATTCGTAGGTAATATCTTGTTCGTAATTGAAAAGAGGTAAAAGAGTGGGACCAAGGTTTCTTTTGGAAGTCTGATTTAGATTACAAATATCATTTATGTAAGACATAAAATTTAGGCCCTCCTTGTAACTCCAATTCTGTTGACGGGGAATAATTCACCCGATAATAGTAATGGGTAGTCCTCGATGCATGGTCCCAATTAGATTATACATTGTTTGGTTTAGGTGACCCATTTCAAATTTAGCCTGACTTCCATTGATGGTTATGAGGATGAAAGTGGGTGGTTATGAAATTCAAAGATGTAGATGAAGACTATGTATGAAAATAAATCTAATCTACTACTAATCTATCCTAGCCAATCATGTCTAGGAGAAAAATGTAGTAACCAAATGATTTTTAAATGAAACTAAAAATTTTCAAAAAACACACAGAAGTAGCTAAAATGAAGGTGAAAAGTTAAAAACATGAGCATACATACATATAACCAGAAAAGTCCAAATTATATTTGTGCATACATTTGCTTTTATGAGCTCAAGACTTAAAAATACAAGAAAGAATAACAATATTGTAATGAAACATAGTGGGCATCATATTAGTCTATCAACAAACATTGTTCTTACAATCCATGTGATCAACATACGTTCTAATTGAAGAAGTTCAAAACAAAATCAACCACACACACAAGTTCTTCTCCCTTTTGAAAAAATTAGCCTTGAGGGATTCTCAATATTCATTAATAGAGATATGTTCTTGAAATAGTTCTTGAGTTTATACAATGACTGAAGAACCCTTTCAAAATGTGTCTCTTGTCCTATTTACACTCCTGCTAACTGTTTTGTGACACTTTGTATTCCACTAAAGAAGTTGTTACAAAACTGCTCATCTCCCTCTTCTTAATGAATAATGTACAAAGAAAAGACAAAATTGAGAGTAGTTAAGAAAATACAAAATATGGGGAAGATAATAGAAATTTCAAATTTTCTATTTTGTCCTTTTATGTATTCTTGTCCTGGAGGAAAACTACCGAAATTTCCAACTGATAATACAAAGAAAATAGTTTACAATGTGCAAGTTCTTCAATGGTGATCATGTGCATCTCCACATTGTTATCGAGGGTTTGCATATCTTTCAACAATGTTTTCATGAATGCATGAACCATTGTATGGAGCTTTGTTGGTTGAAAGAGGTGTTTCTATAGGAGATCTATTGCCATTGAGGTGGCTTCCTCGGTGACTCCTTGGCTATGACTCGTGTTGTCATATACCTTGTCGACTATTTTGTCCATTATAATGTTTTTTCCAATCTCTTCTATCTGGGGAAATCTACACAAATTGAGTAGTTCATGTTCTTCATTTTGTACACATGAACAAATTTCCATTTAGTTGGTAGTCTCTTTCTCTACCTTTTTTCCTAAGTGTTTCCAGTGGTAAATAACATATATATCGATTTTCCTTTCTCTAGAAGAGAGGTAGTAGAGCTATGTCGATGCATCTCGGTTTTCCTTGATCCACATATTGATGTTGTCCATCACCTCTTGAATAGTGTGGAATTGTGCAATATTGGTTTGAACCATTTTATATTTTAGCATGATAGTAGCAGCCAAGTCCTGAAACATGTGCAAGTGTGTTTACATGTCGATTAAGGCCTCCTCTAGTTCATTTCATACATTCTTTGCATTGGTCTTGAAACTATGAAGGTTTCCTTCATCGAACATTACTTGTTGAATTTTCTCCTCGAGTTACCTAATCCTTGCTTGATTGATCATATTTTGTCAATGCATATTCCAGATTTTATCCTTTGAGGTGCTCCAAAAAGAGGATCTAGTTGATACTATGGATAATGGATCTTTACTGATATGTTTGGTATTGGGGGTCTGTATAATGACTTAAATTTATTTCCCCCTGTTATCAGTATCCTCTTTTCTTGTTCTTGTATAATTCAGCATGATGATTTTTCGTATACGAACTTCGAGAGGTTAGGTACATCATTTGGCCTGGATGGAATACCGATTCCCATTTTTTTTCCTTTAGCGTCAACTATTGATATGTTAGGGATATCAATATCCATTGGGACTATTTCACTGTTTCCAACCCGTTCATATTTATTTCTCTATTCTTCCTTTGTTTCTTCTTTAGCTTCCTTTTATGCTGCTAGTTTCATTGTTGTTGTTGCTAAAACATTTTCTATTGCTACCTTTTTCTATGCTTCTTTCCAGGCAATTGCATTTATCGTAGCTTCTACTTTAGCCTTGGCTTTGGCTTGTTCAACTATCTTTCTCTTTTTTTCAGCAGTGTCGTTATTTTTCTTGTGGACCTTCTCTTTCTTGTTTCTCTTTTTATCAACCAATGTCTTTTCCTCCTCTACTGATCTTGAACGTACAAAAGAACAGGTGGGGGATGTCCCTTTCACTTCTTCTTCTTTTGTTTTCCTCCTATATTCTTCTCGTTCTTTATTTTCATCTGCAATCCTCCCTAAGGGCTTTGCTCGTGTCTTAACTGTGACTTTATCATAAGTTCTTTCACCATGATGTACTTCCTCTTCCTCCTAGAAATCTATTGTATATTCCCAAGGAAATCCCACCTTATTCAAATGGTATTTTTAGACTCCCTTTGGGTCATGCCTTCTGAACCTCTCCTCTCCAAAATGGAATGACATCAGGGTGTTTACTTCTTATTATGCTTGCTTTGTGTTTGAAAATGAGTAGAGACCAACCTGCAATGGGAGTGGTGGCGAAATTTATTTTTTCCTTGGTATAACATTCCTCTTACTTCGTGGATCACTATTTGGTATGATACCTCGTGGAGTACTAGCTTTTTCTGGTACAAACTGACGGAGGATATGGGGGGTTTTGTGGCTATGTACACTTTGATATAATTACCATGCTCCATAAGGTACCAATCTTTGACCCTTATTGTGATAGCTATCGCTTTTTCAGTCATACATGGGGTTGGCACACAAAATATAAACTCATACAAAGGATCCAATAACTGTTTGTAGATCTTATGATATTTCGTCATGTATTTGTGCTCTCGGAGCACTTTGCAGTAGATGTGAATGGCTTTGTCTGATGGTTGTCATTTCCACCCCATCTTCGGGTATTGGTGTGCAATGCACATGATGTCTAAGAAGTAGGAAGACATGTGGAAACTCATGAATGTTCTCAACCAAGCTTCTATAAATGCAATTATGGTGTTTGTCAAGTTGTACGGCCTAATGTCATCCAACTTAAACGATAATTCTTCGTACATGCATTAATAAATCAAAGGCATGTATGAAAAGGAGAACAGGGAGGCATCTGATTCCCCATATATTAAGATTAAAGGAATTTCGATTTTTCAATTTAAAATTCCACATATATTAAAGAATTATAATTTATTTTATTTTAATCATTATTTAATTAAAATTTCTAGAAAAAACTCACTTATATAATAATAAATTTAACTTTAACTTTTAAATATTAACATTTGTATTCGTTTAAAGGAAAATATATTTCTTATAAGAAAATACTAATTTGTATCAATCTAAATCAAAGTATATTCATCAAAATCAATAAAGGTTTAAGAGACTTTAATATTTGTTTCTTGTAATTCCTTTTTATTATGGTTTATGGGCGGCTAATGGTGCTTTTTATTAGATTTTTATTATGATTTATGGGTGGTTAATGGTGATTGTATAATTTTGATCTTCCATTTAAGAGATTTATTATTTATTTAATTTAGTATTGGAAAATATATTTCTTATAAGAAAATACTAATTTGTATCCATCCAAATCAAAGTATATTCATCAAAATCAATAACGGATTAAGATTCCTTTAATATGTGTTTCTTGTAATTCCTTTTTATTATGGTTTATGTGTGGTTAATGGTGATTGTAGAATTTGGATATTCCATTTAAGAGATTTATTATTTTCCTAATTTACTGTAGGAAAATATATTTCTTATAAGAAAATACTAATTTGTATCAATCTAAATTAAAGTATATTCATCAAAATCAATAAAGTATTAAGAGTCCTTTAATATTTGTTTCTTGTAATTCCTTTTTATCAGATTTTTATTATGCTTTATGGGCCTTTTTATTATGCTTTATGGGTGGTTATTAGTGTTTGTAGAATTTTTATTTTCCATCTAAAGAATTTATTATTTATTTAATTAAATATATAAAACTATACTTCTTATAAGAAAATACTAATTTGTATCAATCTAAATCAAAGTATATTCATCAAAATCAATAAAGGATTAAGAGTCCTTTAATATTTGTTTATTGTAATTCTTTTAATCAGATTTTTATTATGGTTTATGGGTAGTTATGGGTGATTGTAGAATTTTGATCTTCCATTTAAGAGATTTATTATTTTATTAATTTAGTATTTGTTTTCTATATAAAAGAAAAATATTAGATTTATATTGTGGTTTATGGGTGATAAGATAATTTTGATCCTTTGATTCAAGATTCATGCATTACACACGTGGAAAAGATTTATGATTTTTTTTTTAATTATTATTTAATTAAAATTAAATTAAAGTACATTTCTATCATTATTCATCATAGTTTATATAGATTTATGATTTATTTATTTTTTATTATTATTTAATTAAAATTAAATTAAAATACATTTCTACCATTATTCATCATAGTTTATATATTTAGTAGTTTATATATGTAGTGTTTACAAAATATAATAATTATACTTGAATAAATTTAGTATAATTTTAGTTCATCATAATTTATATATTTATTTTTTACAAAACATTATAATTATTAATTTAAAAATATAAGATAAGTTTATTAAAATATCAAAAAAGTTGTACTTAGATTTAATTTTGTATTCATATGAATTACTGTCATAATCAACAAGTAATTAGCTTTTCATATTAATTCATATACACAGCGGAAAACATGATACATAAGCAGCACAACTATGCAAAACATGATTAAAGCATAATCAGATACTTATCTTTATCAATGGTAGATTCCACCAACCAAGTGCAGGCCTTCCACGAACCTCCCCGCCTTAGATCACACTGCTCATCAGCTCAGCAGTGGGTCACCCCCGAGCTGGGAGTAAGCTCCACCCCAAAGCAAGGAAATCTAGGCTAGGCTGAGGTTACAGAGAAAACAACACACAACCACAAGGAAGGGATTCTCTCCAAGGAACCTCCCACGCTCACTGCCCACAGACCCTCATTCCCCACATCCCTATTCCACCCCAGGAGTATACATTTTCTCTGTCACCTGGACAGTCCTTCGGCTACTAATCTCCCTTGCCTTGGGTTACAGGAACAGGCTAGACCAGAAGTCTCCGAGCTCTGTGGAAGCTACAGGGTTCCTTCCAGGAGTCCTCTCCTTCCTTCGTGCACTCTCTCACCTAGAGATAATCGCTCACAGGTCAACAACCTGTTCTTCCAACCTCAATCACCTCTCTCACCTCGAGAGAGCATTGCACCACTGGCCAACAAGACCCCATGCAGTCCAGCACTGCGTAGTCACAACAACTCACGGGGAAAACAGACACAGGCTTCCCAACAGGTTCAACAATGGATGGTCACTTCTATTTCCCAATCCGCCAGCATAGAATAGACTCACGCTCTGGTTGTCGGGGATGCGTGACAAACAATCCACGCAGGGTCAACACAGGTTCGAACTGTTCAGACAGGGGTTGTACCGGCTATCTCAGAAGTCAACCCAGGCTTTTCGTCTTTCAGGGATGCACCAGGGTATTCTTTTGCAGAGGTCTGATCGTTCACCTTCAGACCGTCAGGTAGAGTGGAGGATAATCCCTCTCACGGCTCCTCCTGGACGTTTTATTTGCATGCACCAGGGCTGACACTTGTCACCCTTGGAACTGCATGCATTCCACCAGCACGCATCACCCTTGTACATCCTCTCTTGCCAAAACATAGGATAAAACATAAATGCACATGTCTCTTTGGGATAATATTAAAATATCATTCACAGGCTTAAGCCCCCTAGGCTTAGCCCCTAGGATCAACACTTAGCCCCTTTTCCCACCTTCCAGCCCCTAATTCCTTGCCCACTCTATGGATGCTCATTCCCCCTTCACTCATTCATCGTGGTCGGTCTCCACCTGGCGGTGTTTATATTTTATTAAATGTTCTGCATACATACAAGCACAACAACAGGCTCCTGGCCTTCAACACTTAGGCTCCCTGGCCTAACAAACACATAAGTCTCCAGCTTATAAGAACTTGGCTCACCAGCCTATAAAACATAATCACAATTCCTTTCAGAACTTGGTTTACAACGGGGCTCGCCTTAGGGATACTACAATCCCCCTCCCCTTATTTTTGCACTTTCCTCAGTGCAACTTAACACAGCATCTGCAAGATTTTCAAAATTCTTCAAAAAGATGCGGGTACTCTGCCAGCATAACATCTGCATGCTCCCATGTCGCGTCCTCAGGACCGTACCAGGTCCACTGGACCCTTACAAGCTCCATAGCTCGATTCCGGAGTTGTTTTATTTTCCTGTCCAATATGGGGACAGGATGCACTTGCAGGACACTTTCTGGTTCCACCTGAATCATATTCCAATCAATTACATGATTAGCATCAGGTATATATTTCTTAAGCAATGAAATATAAGACACCTTAGGTACAGTCCTAGATGCAGTAATGCAACCATATATGCAATGTATATGTATGTATATACAAACAAATTCAATAACATTAAAATTGTATACAACATACACAACATAGAACAAATAGAGAATTGTACTTATCTTTTGATTGAGAGACCTTCCACTCCGTGGCAGAGCTATGACTCCATCGAGCAATGGCTTCCCAATATATCCATGGTCCACAATCCTTATCCACATGGTCTAGGCCAAGGTACCATACCTCAGCAACACTCCAACCATTCAAACCTCGACAGTAATCCAACCAATGGTCTCTCATTCCCCACATGCCTGTCCACCCGGGAGTATACACCTTCACAAGCACAGTCCATCGGTGCTACACCTCCCTTCCTTGGGCTTGGAAACAGGCCGGACCGGAAGTCTTAGAGCACCATGGCTCCAGAAGTTCCAACTACCCTCAAAGGTTTCCAAGCAGCATCTTCCCGAGATACTCTTTGTAGCCAACATTTTAAATTTTATCAACATCATCTCATCTGCATCAACCACATGCAGTTATCATGAGAGAACATACAATAATTCATTTAGGAATTCTAATTAATTCGAAAG